>JAOEHV020026591.1:0-18066 GCA_025447995.2 Isaurus tuberculatus | reverse complement strand
CTGAAACAGTAAAATCAAGACGGTATCAAGACTGCAACAGAACAATTTTCAAACAAACAGCGTATCTCATAACCTTATTAAGGGTTCCACTTCATTCTGTTATGGAAGAAATAGTAGCCTAGAAAAAGTTGCTAATTGTAGACTGTATTTGTTCAGTGAGGCGCAATCGTGAAAAAAAAATCATCCAAGATAAGGAGGACAAAGACAATGAATAGTCCTGTTAATTACTTGTTCTCAAAACGTCCTAAATTGAACAATACAAAGTGTCATTTTTCCGACGGTGACAATGCATCTGAATCATGTAATCTGCACGTGATTGAGACAAAGAACAAATAAAACTCTGGAAATTTCCGATGCAATATGTCAAAATACTTGTACTTGTTTTGTGAACTTCGTTATATCGGGGCAAAATGAGGCCCCGGGACCCAAAATTTGGTTTGTTATAACGGGGTTTTCGTTATACCGGGGTTTTCGTTATAACGGGGTTTGTTATATCGGGGTTTTTACCTATACAAACTACTGCAATTTTGCCGGGCCCAAATAAATATTCGTTGCAACAAGGACTTCGTTATGTACTGTAATCAAATTATTAGTGCAGGCTTTTGCAAACGGTCCTAACGTAGGTGGACTGGTGAGAATGCTCAAGCTACTACAAACACATGTACAAATATTTGCGCTCTTAATTATTTTAATTTTCTCTTGCCACAGGATGTTTTCAGTTTAAGCGTCACCCTTTTGTCAGTAATACAAACAAAAAAGAATTTGGTTCATAATAGAAGAGCCGGATCAGCAAGTTGTGTACAAAGCCGGTAAGTATAAGAATTTAACACACATGGGGTCATGGGTATATATGATAACTATTCACCACAGACGCCGCAAAAGCTAGTTAGAAGATAGCAGATAGTACTAGTAGTCTTTAACACAGCTTCTGAATAATTATGAGCTGAATTACTGCAAAGATCACTGATTTATTTCGGTCAGTATAGTGCAAACTAACACACACTTACTTTACTAATAGAAGAAGTGTTTTAAAATATGTGCCAATTCGGTGTAAATATCATACCCGAAGAAAACTTGCTCTGTAATCTGTTTCAAGTTGAAAACCAAATACGTGTTACTCTTACGTTCAAAGAACACTTAGTTACTTAATGTGAAGAGGACATTGTCACAGCTTAGTCAGGAACTACACAGGAACTAATTTGTGCTGATTTTGTTCAAACAGCAATAAAATTGTATTAATTTCTTGCCGCAGTCTAGTCATCTTGTATTTAGGTCAATCGTGTGAGGTCATAAAATATGATGACATCAATTTATAAATATTTGATTGTACAATGTTATGATAGCCTTTAGGAAACGGAAAAGGTTTTATGTTTGTTTTGGCAGAGCTTTAAGTTGTTTTGAAATAACAAATTAACATTGTAAAATTCAAGCGCCTTTCGGTATATTTGAAAGCAAACTACGTAAGAGTTATTTATCTACTTTTTAAACTAAGAGGTTTTATGAAACCTCGCACAAGCTTGTTTTTAAAGTTTAATAAGTCAAATATATACAGCAAAATACGAAACCGATTTGGCCTTTAACAAAAAATAATAACACGTTATTACCTACACCGAACTTTTAGTTTTAGGTAAAAGTAACTGACATGCATATGTAGATTTTCTCAAATACTCAATAATTTTAAAGATAAATTATTATATTATAGTCAACAATACAGCATTGTAGTTTGTACATCATACTTCGTTCACATTAATAAACAGCTGTTGTGTAATTTTTGCGATTAAGTCGGCTTGAAAGACGTTTACAAATGATAAAGAGGAAAACATACAAAACAATGCTTTCTTGAATTTTATTTGGTGCACGTGATAGAAAAATTGTACACACAAAAAAAAGTTTTGAAAGACCAATGAGTATATTTGTTTCCAAGACAGCAAAATTTCAATTTATGTTAATGTTAAAAAATAATTTAATATTTCAGATATTGAAGTAGACCGCGTCGTTAAATAGCTATTCTTCATTTACATAACTAATAACGCGTTTGTTTTAATATGTCGGTGTTGGGACACAAGTTGCTTACTCCATAATATTACTAGCGTCTTTGGAATACTGATAGAAAATGGTATCTCTTCATCAAAGTAAGTAAGATTTCTTTATTCTACTCCTTCGTGTCACCACACAGAAATCGTGTTTTTTCGTAAACGCCAGTCAGCGCGGAACTAAATCACCAGACAACACCAGTTTTTTTTTTCACTTTACATTTCTTAACGAAATTCTGTTTTCATGCAAGACATGCTTTTTGTGGTGTTTTAGCTTTCCTTTAAACATTTTGCAATAGCTTGCCGTTGCAACGTTTTTCTTTCCTTTTTTCATTAGTCTTTCAAAAAGTAGGTTTGTAGCTTTGACATTTTTTTCGGATACATGGACAACACTTTAATTTTAAAGGGTCGGGTTTTAAAGTTAAAAAATGTTTGATCTTTCATTGTCGATAGAAATACCTCACTTTTGAGCTGAAAAGAGTTTCTTACAAAGCTAGTACTAATACAAAGTATAAACTATTGATAATTTTGTGGTAAACTAAAAATCTTTCATCGATAAAAGCGTTTTATTCGTTCTGTTTATCAGTTCTAATTTGATGGTGTGACATTGGGTACTGTTGCTTAAACATGATTATTTAGACTGAAACATGAATTCTCTTTTTAAGTACGCATCTGGTCGGTGGTCGTTTATGTTGCGTTTTATCTCCCTTTAGTCAAAACGTTCGCACTATGGTGTCTCTTAAGCTTATTTCAATCAAAGAGAAATGCAAGGTCAAATATCTCACAAAGATCAAACGTTTACAATAGCTGCCGTTAAATAAAATTTCATCGTATCTATAAGCGATATTCCATTCTGTATTAGAAAATGTTATCCTCTTTCTTTAAATGTAAAGTGTAACAGTTTTACGGGCTTTGAAAGAACACTAAAAACCTTACAATATTTCTTTGACTGCAGCCAGATTTAGCGAGCATTATTTAAGCATATCATTTCTGTACTATTTTGTGCTTTTTTTGAAGTCAATATCGTTTATTTTTTACCACGTTACTGCAGAAACTTTACAACTTCACTTGGCAGCCAAGCTGTGTAGATTTTTCGAATTAAACGTTAGATTTTGTTGAATATCTTGCAAAGATAGTATTACATAAACAAAATTTAAAAAAATAATAATTATTAAAATAAGTGAAAAGAAAAGGATCGTTTTTAGCAATACTATCTTGTATGCATTTATTTTATTCTTAAACTTGCATTGTTTTGTTTATAAAATCAATTTTCGTATTTTTATGGCAACTAGCGACTGTAATCTTTTTACTGTTTTAAAACTTTAGGTTCAGGCTTTTTTCTAAGGGAGGTCTAAGCTACATTGAACAGAACATTTTAAGAGGATTTTTTTGTTCTGAAAAGAATGTCTAATTAGCACCTTAACCTCGGCAACTGCCAAATTCAATTTGCGAGTGCCTCTTAAGTTGCTATTGTCACAGGAAATTTTAATTTCAATAGATCCTAGATAAAATTGAAACTTTGAATAGGCACAGTGAAAAATATTATGATCGTGGCCTGTTTAGATTTGGAGGGCAAATGCTTTGCCAATTCAAGTATTTGGTCCACGCTTCAAGTAAAAATAAAAAAAAAATTCATTTAAAAAAACTCATTAAATTTTTTTTTTCTTGTTCTATAAGACAGCCGCCAATGAGCATTTTCTTTCGTTTTAGTGTCTTACTAATTACCTTGAATATGCAACTGTCGGTAAGAAACATTTATTTTCGATGCAAATTAAATTTTGAGAATTTTTTTACTGTCACATTTGAAAAGCCGCCTCTCTGTTATTTTTTAATGCTCATTTACGCTCATAATACAAATTTCGAACTGTTTTGCTCATTATTGAGTGAATTCTCACCAACTAACGAATTGCCAATCAAAAAACAAAATTATTTTTTGTGTTCGACGAGGAGAACGCAGTCCTAAATGCACGAGCAATCTCGATTTTTGTGGCGGTGTTCCATAGCCTCGATCTGATGCGACCTTGACTATCGATGTCGGTGTTCTGTCCCTTTATGGAAGTGCAAAACATGTCAAGTTCCTTCCATTTTAACGCCATTCTTTTGAATTCAAGATTAAATGAACTGAATAAACAATCAAAAATAAGAAAATAAGTAAATATATAATTGCCTTTAGTTTGCAAAAGAAAAATAACACTGACCGAAGAAGCATACGCAGCTGGGACCGAATTTGTGACAATAGCTACAAAACATTCAATTTATTTTATTGGCCAAAATATACAAAAAAATTTTTGTCTTAATGGCTTTTTCGGTCTTTTAAACATTGAATAAGTAAGAACTAATGGTGAAAAAAAAATCAGACAAGGCGTTTTTTTCTCTTTGGAAAATATTTTTTAGCGAGCAAAAAAACGATCGAATGCGCCTGGCGAGTATCAAACTGAGGTCGTATAAAGCCAAGCGTTAAGTTAAGAATTATTACTGTTTTACTTATTATTTTTGATATAATTTAGCTCTTTAGCTTCAAGGATAACACAGACAAAAGATTATAAAAAATTCGGCATCCAGTAATCAGTACAATCACCAGCACCTTTCGATTTGGGCCTAGACCGCCACCAGTAACAGAGCTGACAAACATGTCGAACGGATTTCACTACTCTATGATTACTTCTAGTTTTAATAAATGATTCTCGCTTAGAACATGTTTCCATTGTAAAATGTAAATTTGTTCAAAGAAACACCGCCTGGCTAGCCTTGTTGGTAAGGTGCCAGTCTGCTGTGTGGGAGGCTGGGGTTCGATTCCCTGCCGGACCAACACTTAGGGTCTTAAAATAATTTTAAAGGAGAAGGTGCTGTTTTTGCTCTAACATCTGTAAATGGTTAGACCTTAGCGTCTTCTCGGATAAGGACGTTAAACCGTAGGTCCTCGGAGACCTTTTCGTATAGCTTACCCGCTCAAGGTTCTCTGTCCACCTAAGAGTGGTAAAAAAATCTATATCTATATCTATAAACAGAAAAAGTTAAAACAGTAGCACAAAAGAGTTTCAATCTTGAATTATCTGTAAGAGGCAGACATAAGAGGCATTTGCAAATCTCGCAAATATTCTACCTCACGTGTAAGAAAGGAACTGGAACAGCCTATAGTGAGATAGAGGCATACTGTCTCGCGATTGGCGAAACTCCCACATATATTTTGCCTCCCGAGTAAGAAATAGCCTGTGGAGAAAAAATCTAGATCGATCTAACTGAGGCCTACTCTGGGTCCTTAAATCGCCGCGATTAAGAGCGATTTATAGCGACTTAAGGCGACTTAAGGCAATAAGAAAGTTTGGTCTTGAAAGTCGACGCGACTTAAAGCGACTTAAAGCGACTTAAGGCGATTTAAACGAAAACTGTTCAAAACTGGACTGCGACATAAAGCGACTTAGTGCGACTCAAGGCGATTTAAGGACCTGGAGTAAGCCTTAGCTGTGTGACTAGACTCCATACAACTAATACAGCTCAGATTAGATCTTTGCGTTAGATGAGGCAAACCGAGATTGCCGCGGCTAATGTTTACTTAACGCAGTAGCTCAGTTGCCATGGATTTCACGTGATGTTGTCGATCGTATCAAGCGAGAGCTCGAAGACGAGTTGAATAATTCTAAAAGGGATTGATTAAAACATCCACTTTAAATACAATGGTTCGTAGTATGATCTGTACCTAATACATAACTTCATGTGCTCTTTGTTACAAAAACCTTCCAATAAAAACATAAAGCCGAAATATGCCAAAAATATATGAATATGCGCATGCTATAAACATATCCAATGCTATATAAGGTGACCAACATTGTTTTTAAAGTTTTTTAAAAGTTTTTTATGATAAACTGAGGTTAAAATTGGGCGGCATAACCTTGCTAAACAAATTAAGTTTAAACTGCCAGCTACGTATCAGTGAAAAATAACATTTAGTAGTTACACTTTGAAACTCAGAACGATTTTGAATAATTAAAACAATTTTAAAATCAAACCAAAACAAAAAGCAATGATTGATTATCCTAAATGATCAAGATGGAATCAAAAGAGGTGAATCATAGGGTCACGTGCTCTCAAACGTCATGACGGTTCAAAGACGTATTCAACTTTTGAAGATGCTAAATGCTATAAATGAAAAACCTGATAAATGATTGACAATGTAATTATTTCATTTATTATTTGCTAACTGTTTCTCTTAGTCACGGCTTTTACCTTTAGCTTTATCTAAATGTCTGTTAGGCTATACTAAAAATCTTGAAAGTTACGTAAACCAAAGATAACCAGAAATCATTAATAGCGTTTGAGCACGTTGTAACATAAAAGTTTGCTTTAACATATTTGCTAATTTTATTTTATTTTTTGAATGGTCAAGCGAAGGAAAAGAGCAAAACAGAATCTCTACTCGAATTATCACAATGTACCATGATGAGCTAGCTATATATATTTCTTCGAAGTTTGAAAGGTTTTACTTATTCCTAACAAATAATGCTGTGGGGATTTAAATCACTTTTTAATCATGAGTTTATGCTTTTTAAAATGTCTAAGAAATCATGAATGACATGAATGAATGAATCGTGAATTGAAAAACGAATCATGAATCATTATCTACGAGAGTAAATGAATAATAAATCAACGAAGTAAAAACAAAAAGAATCAAAAATCAGAGATGTGAAATAATTCCGCTTCCATCCTTGAAGCAAATACTGTTCAAAATAACAAATTGTTGTTACAAATATAGAAATACTGCGTGCAACTAATAAGCAGAACAGAGCTCACTTTTTAAACTATTGGCAGTTATTTATTGATTTGCGCTTTTGTGTTTTTCCTTTCATGGAAAGATAAAAGTGTCACGTAGTTTTGAATAGTTTTAAAAACATTTGAAATAGGTAAAACACATGACAAACTCAAAGCAGCATCTTCTTTCCCTACTTACGTCAATGATTCAACATTTCAAAAATTCTCACGTATAGGCGTGATTTAGGGGGGCAACATTTCACGCCTTTTTTTTTTTTTTTGTTGCAGTACGCCGCGTGTTTAGTTTGAATCTTTTCTATGGTTTGCCGTGCTTGGCCGAAAGTAATGTAATGATTTTACTTTACAAAAGCTGATTTAATTCGTTTTAATGATATCTGTTAAAGTAAACCAATCATGCAAACCGCTTAAATACTGATCTAATCCAAATCAGAAAAAACACAATTGCAGCAGGAAGTCTTAAAAACTACAAGTTTGTCAAAAGTTTTCTCGCTGTTTTTGCATGCAAATGAGTTCAAATGCAAAGTTTAAGTAATGAGTTACGTGAATTTTTCGAGACTTTCGCACCATGCAGTAGATAATGCAGACAATAGGATCTAATTCCAGTTATTTATACAACATTGAGTTTTCATCAAAATTATTAACCCAGTGTTCTTGACTAAAATTTAATCAAAACTGCACGAAACACAAAAAGTATCGAAAAAAGACAGAAAATTTTGCAGAAACAAAAAAAAAAAAAAACAAATAGAAAATTGTAATGTAAAAACAGTAATGTAAAGAAAAAAACATGTTAGTTGTTGTTTATCGAGAACACAACAGTGGATAGTTAATTCAAAAATAAATCGTGTATTCAATAATTCAACACAGATCAATCTCTTTTAACACTTCATTCCCCCTCAATAAGATTTAAAATATTCAAAACAACGAACGACTTTATACTTCATAAATCAATTTTTGCTCATTTATTTCTTGTAATTGTCATGTTGAATGTTTGTGACGCATTTTCTAAAACACAATTTTCACTCAGCTTTAAGACCACTTTATTTTTGTCTCGTTTATTAGGAAAGATATCTCAATATTGACATAATAGGGTTGAGACCAAAATTACTTCGAATTAACTCGTTTTTTTGCCTTGAGTAGATGTGTAAACAGACCTTAAAATGGTAATTGAATTTGTATTCAAATTTCTGCCATATTTTAATCTTGCGAATGTCCTAACATTGTAATTGCATTTAAATGACTGGTAAAAAATCTTCTAGTTTTTAGATAATCTTAACTTTAAAATATTAACAATGTTATTATGTTTTACTTTAGAATATATAATTCTGGTTACGTATTGGATTTCAATAAAATGACGTCAAAGTACGATCCATATGAATGCCAGAATTTCATGCTAGGGTTTAGCTACTAAATCTTGACGTTATTTGTAGCGATTGATAACTGCCAATCTTTCTTGATTTTTACTTTAGTCTTGATTGTTTTTGCTTCTATTATCGCCATTTTCAAAATAGATTTTTGCTTTAACATTTTGCCGCTACAGAGCCAAAAATCTGTTGAATCTCTGTACAACTACAAGTTGTAGAAATTTTTAACGCCTCAACATTCTTAACTTTAACGCTCCAATTTTAATGAAGAACAGGGAAAGTTTTAAGAGTTAGCACCCAATCAAAAAACGAGTAAATATGAATCTAAAGGCTCATGAATATGTCTCTTCTTTTTTGATTGGCTCTTTGGTTTTATATTGTTTTATCTCTAGCTGTGTGGAAAAGATTTATTTTGTTTTTTCTTTGGTTTTATCTCAATATTTGTAACGTAACCTAAACCAACGCGGTTTTTAGATACAATACTAATTATTATTCAACCACTAACGTACAAAAAACAGCATGACGCTTATTTGACAAGCTGTGATTGTACTCCGCACTCAATCATTTTCAAAGGCTCGGCACTTCCTAAGTGACTATATCTTCAGCGCGAGCTTTTCTCAGTTTAAGCGATGTTTATTAAAAGTTTAGTCAAATGTCAAATCGTTACTTTTTTGAGCCCAAGGAGAATAAACCATTACTAAAATTGTAAGATACAGTAATCAAAAGTTAGAGAGTTTGCGGTTTAGGTGTTTTGGGTCATTCATTTAATGTTTTGTGCTTTTCTCGTTTCTTATAGGCCAGCGCAGCCATTAAAAGATCAAACAAAGCCATGACTTACGGACAGTAACAGCTAAAGATTGAGGTGGCCAGCATTATCGACAATAAGGATTTCGAAGCCACAAAATGTAACAAAACACTATACTTCAACTGAAAATTAGATGCAGCTCGTACATTTGTACTCTTTGGGACAGCGCCATCTCGAAATTAATCATTGAAAGAAAAATGGACTTTCCGAGGATAGCATCTGAAACAGCAGAAATCGATACGTCCGTGAAAAACCGTATAACTATAAATGTCGGTGGAATCAGACACGAAACATTTTTTAGTACACTGGCAAATATTCCTGACACGAGACTCTCATGGCTGACCGAAAGCTCTGCAGCTTTTTACGACCAAGAAAAGAAAGAATATTTTTTCGACCGCCATCCCGGAGTATTCGCTCAAGTTTTGAATTACTATCGAACTGGAAAACTTCATTGTCCAACTGACATCTGCGGTCCACTCTTTGAAGAAGAACTCAATTTCTGGGGAATAGATGAAAAACAAATGGAGCCTTGTTGCTGGGCAAATTACACTCAGCATCGAGAGGCAGAACTGAACATTAGAGCGTTCGTCGGTCCAGGATTTGAGGATTTAAAAGAAGAAGACAGCGATGATCCTGGAACATGTGGCTCAAAAGACAGATTCTTAAATTTTTGGCACCGGATTCGACCTAAAATATGGCGGTTCTTGGACGAGCCATATTCCTCAAAGCGGGCACGGGTAGGTGAATTCAAAAAAGTAATTCATTCATGAAAAAAAAAACTTAAATTGAAAAAAGAAAAAAAACTCCCTACGTAAATTATCATCCGATATGAAGTTGATAAGGGTTTTGTCCATTTGTCAAAATGTAAAATTTAAAGTGCATTGGTTAATTTTCGAGTAGACCAATAAAGTTTTCTGCAATAGTTTTTTCGTTGCTGAAATCTTAGGAAAAACGTGGTTTAAGAAATCATGTATCTGTCAACGAGTTTTTTTCCTTGTCGACTGTGATTCTTAGTAAGATACTTGAAAAAAGTCAGCTTTCCTTCATACATATACATTTATCTCTCAAATCGCTCAGGGATTATAATTTGATATTTTAATTTTAATAGCTGTTCAGTGTGCGAAATGAAATTCTCGCAAATCGTGCTTAACTAGACCTATAAACTAGTTTCATCGAAGAAAGACATTATGGCAGTAGTCACGTTCTCTCCATAAAGAAAATACGCTATAACCCAGCGTGAGCTTCGGCAAAATCAAATCAAAATTTGAAAACAAAAAAAAGAATCATCTAATATCTTTCAAACTCACGTTCCATAAGCAAAATATGAATAAATACGCAGATTACGTCAGTAAAAAGCATAACTTTGTCAAAATGTGTTCAGTAAAAAGCTGCGTTTTAAAGTTTCATTTAACTTGATATTTGTACAGAAACCGATTTGTATTATTTGTTTTTCTACATTTTGAAATCCGAAAATTTCAATTTTTTTCAGCTGTTATTTAAAGCTGACAGCTATTGCAATATTTTTCAGTTTTAAGTGACGAAATGTGATACAATCTAGAACACGATATATTGTACTAATTTGCTATACAGAATTTTGAAATTTTCAGGCAGCAACTGTGGCGGTGGAAATGACAGAATTAACGAGCTTTAGTTTTCATCTACAGAGAAAACATACTTCGCACATGAAATCACTGACTTTGTTTAGGGAAAAGAACAAAATGCATCGCCATCAAAGTAAACTAATCGACTCTGCACATCAAATTTCGAAATCAAGGGATATTTAAAATCTGTTTTTAATTTTTCTTCAAGTTTGTTTTATCGGGAAAGGGAACTTGACAGGGACTGCCGGTCCTTATAATAGTTACAACTGAAAACGGATCTCGAATCAAAAAAGTTGGAGTTTTGATGGGCGTATATTCGAGCTTAACCAATCACAATTAGCTGCGATGTGTCGTACCACCTGTCTTGTTACGTCACAACTAGCATAATTGGATTGCTTGAAAGTATAGACCAAAGGCGCCGATCTGCTTACTGTTCATTAATAGACTAGCAAATGAAAAGTTGAATTGCTACTAATTTCTCTGAATCTCAGATATAAACTTGAAAGTTTTAGTTCTCCGTTTTCTTTTTCTTTTTTTTTCTTTTTTTTTGTTATTATTTTGCACCCTTTGTTAGCCTTTCATTATTGAACTGGCCCGTCAATTAAGATTGCGGAAAAAAGAAAAACCGTATATAGACAAATCTTTTAACTTTTAAGTGTAGTGAATTTCAGAAAATACTGTCAAAAGAATATTTGAAAGGGTATGTTTTTTGACTGTATTTTGTAGTTTTTTTTTTGTTTTCGCTTGTAGAGATTTTAATAAAGTGCCGATGACTAGTTTGTTATGAATGTCGAGATAATATTAGTTATCTTCCTTGCATTGTCTTATGTTTGAATAATTTGCCAAAAATGAAATCGAAATACGAGTATTTGTTTATATTTTATTTGAGAACATATTAAAGAAAACAGACTTTCAGTCTTTTTAATAAGAAGTCAATAATTTCCCAACACTTCACTAGCAAATTGTTTTCTTCCGCCAACGAGCTGTTTGGCGGCCTTATATTTTTTGAGACAATGATTTATCAGAAGAGAAAAAATTATTGTCAAACCTATGATTATAAACATTATTTCAAGTATACCTTTGTTGTTTCACAATAAACTCTCTTTAAGAGAAATAAATGTTTGTGATATTAATTTCAAAATTTGAAATTTATTTTTCCTCAATAAACCTTTTAAGAAACTAACTTATATGTTGTCAGTTGCTAGCAATGTTTAATATTTTCAATGCACGATGTTCTTTGTCTCCATTAAATTTTAAAACACGTTTTTAAAACCAAGTCCTGGACACTGATGCCCTCTACAGTTTGCAAATGGTACACGGATATAAAGATTACTGTTCATTTCACACTACATAAACAAATTATTTTCCTTTAATATTGCGTAGGATAGCGGACGGCGTTTATATATCCCGAGAGTAAAGTTTTATAACGACCAAACAAATTAAAGGTTGGTTAGTATCAAGGCACTGACAACAACATTAGATATAAACCCTTAATTTAAATTAAAATACAGTAACAGCAAAACATCATTTGACATTAAAAAAAGAAAAAGAGAAATTCAAAATTAGTCATTAAACATATTTCCAAGAAATGGCGCCATTCCAAAACTTGCCCACTTGAAACAAAAAAATATATATATAAGTTTAAATGAAATGCATTTTAAGGGGAAGCGATAAGTTTTTTTAACTGTCCTTTAGTCATTCAGAATTCTGTGTTTTATAAAGACAACAGACAATTCAATTTTTCTCGTTATTTTTTGGAGAGAATCAAACTTAAATCTCGCATTCTGATTGGTTATTTTACCCATTGTCTATCAGCCGACAGACGATTAGTATCGGAAAGAAGCCTAATAAAATTCAAAGCGGCGAGTTTTCTTTATTTACTGTGCAAATTTACATAAAAAAAACACTGAAAGTACGACACCAAAAAAGCATGAAAGATTTCTATGGTAAGAATATTTAATTGAATAACGAAATCCACTCATGTATTTCCTGCCGCTGTTTTTCTGTTAGCTTCTGTTAGTGTCTGTTAGTTTCTTTTTGATCGCCGGAGCAAAAACCAAAAACATGTAAAGATGGTTACCACATGGTTACTTAAATGTAATATTTGAGATAATTAACGATTTTACTTCCTATCTATCCACAGTATGTTTCGTATCTCTCCTGTCTGTTTATTGCGGTTTCTGTTATCACGTTTTGTGTCACCACCATACCCGGAGTCAGGGATCATGGCCGCCTTATTGGAACAGAAGTGCGCCACTCAGTTTTGACGGAAATTGAATTAGTATGCACTATATTCTTCACCTTGGAATTCGTGGCCAGACTCTCACTCTGCCCATCAAAACTCTACTTCATCAAACAACCTATGAACTGGATCGATTTCATGGCAATTTGGCCATTCTTTGTGTATTATCTCACAGGAGCTCAAGCGTTTCAGATGCTTCTTGTAGTCAGAGTTTTGAGGCTGTTTCGTTTTGTGAAGCTGTCTTATGGTCTACAGATTATCATCCAGACCTTGAGAGGAAGTGTAGAGGAACTGCTATTGTTACTACTCATTCTCCTTATTCCTGTTATCTTGTTCTCCAGTATAATTTACTATGTGGAGAATTTTATGGTCAAAAACACTAACTTCGATTCAGTACCAGCCTCCATCTGGTGGTGCCTCATAACCATGACAACCGTTGGCTACGGCGACATAACGCCTGACTCTTGGGGCGGAAAGATTGTCGGAGGTATTGTTGCTATCTGTGGGATTCTCATTGTTGCTTTGCCCATCTCTGTCATTGGCAGCAACTTTAATATATTCTATGCACATGCGCAAGCAAGATTAAAGCTTCCAGTAAAACAGCGACGTCTTGTTCTTGGTGGAGTACCAGGTTTAATATCTAAGCACCACGAGTTGAGCTCAAGACGGATCGTCAAAAAGAGGGCAACCATATTTGAACACGGAGACCAGCTTGATATAGAGACTAACTGGCTCTCCTCTGAGAGGGTATTCGGAATTGCTGAAGGGGCTGAACCTTCGGAAACAGGCACTGATAACGAGAGAGAAACATCAAGAATGCCGCTTCTCAGTCCAAATACCGCGGCTAATCGAAAACTTTGCGGTGATGAAGTTTTCAGCGATGGTGAATTGAACAAGTTAAACAAATACAAGATGAAGAGACCGCGAAGAGCTGCTCTTATGACAATGACCAGACTCAAAGAAGACGCTAAACAGGGTCCGAGAGATTTCATAGAAGGCTCTTCAAAATTGTCTTTCCCTAAAGAGGAAAAAGACTGTAAGTTTAATTCAGAAGACTCTTTGGTGACTTTGTCTACGCATGGCAGTAACTTATCAGTTAAGGAAAACCGAACAAGAAAGAAGAGAAACAGCAGTAATGATACTTCTTCGTTATCTACAAACCCTGATCACGGAGATGAGGCATCTGAAGCACTTGGTGTCGAGGATGTAGCAATTCCTAGAATCCATCTCACGGACAACAAATCATTGGGCCTTTCACATAGCAGCAGTGAGTCAATCCCTGCACCACGAAGCCCTTCTTTGTGTTCTTCTACAAACTCGATTAAGGGTTCGAATTCGAATGTTCTTGTTAACTCTCCCTGTCTTTGGCGAAGAACATCAATATCGGACTCGCAACTCTGTAAGTCTCATGTGAATTGGGATGGAATCATGAATGATCCCCATCACTCAAAAGATGGTGGAAAACAAGTCGAACATAGTGAAAAGCGTAGATCTGTTGACCCTGTACAAAAGCCGAGCTCACTGAACGGGTTGACCTGTCCTCACAGCCACGGAAGAACTGTTCGGAATGGAAGCTGCTGTGACGGAGAAAATCATCTTACCGGACGTATAAGAGCCTCGTCACAGCCATGCTCAACTCCTCAGCACTTAAAAGCCAAATCTGTAGGAAGGAACACTGAGAGTGTTCTAGAAACAAAAATTTAAAATTCAAAAACCTATCATTACTGCATGGTACAAATAGTGCAATACGTTGTCAAAGCATTTGTACGATGAATGGATACAACCTAAGAAGGAACTTTATAATTTTTGTCAAGTGTAAAGGTTAGACTTATAGCCTAGTTATACCTGATAAAACGCAAGCCGGCCAGTGTAATCTAAGAGCAATTAAGGTTCTTTAAAGTGTGATTAGAGAATAAACAGTTGATGCCACTCCAAGAAAGTCTTCCTCTGTAAATAACAGGACTTAACCGCGTGAGGATTCCAGAAACGTGTGGTCTACAAGTATTGTTGTTAATTGTCAAGTTATGGTTCGTGTTATGCCAAACCACTTTAATACTATTGATCGAATCAGAAACTAAATGAAACAAGGTTTCAAGGTTTCAAGGTTTTTATTCACCATAAATACTATTACATTATACACAATACAATTATTAACTTATATAAAAATAGTAAAATATGGCGAGGAAGTCCATATAAAAACTATAAAAGCTTATTAACTATGGTCTTCCTCAAATTAGATTAGAAAAAGTGCTTCATTGATTGCTCTGGGACGTAGCTTTGAAACGTTAGAAATGAACATTATACTGATAAAATCCGATTTAACGAATGGATACAATGGTAGAGCCATTAAGCCTGCCTTCTTTGACAAAAGTTTAAGGTTTCTTAATATACTACCTACAACGATGACATTTCGACCTATAAATAATGAAAACAAGAGTGTTAAGCGATAACGTGTTCCGTTAGCACGATAGAAAGATACTGAAACCCGACTTACGACCATACTCTACTTTGTTTCATGTTTGTTCCAGGGAGATAGTTATGATCTTTTGACCTGTAAGTTTATGCATTGGTCCTTTTTCATCTCATTAAGTCCAAATGTCATACGAGATCAGTCTCCAAAGAACAATAAGAAGAAAACATAATATAAGCTAAAACTAAATTATTTTACGAGTCTCATGAATCATCTTGTCTGCGTTTATCTCCGGTTTCTTTAGTCGGTTATGTGAATGACAGTGTTTGACTCCCCCCTGGACGGGACACTATATATAGTACTTTATTCACCGAACTTGAAGGATCGAAAGCTGAATAACTTAAGGCGGCAAAGAAGGTCACAGAAATTTTCAAATCCCGCCAGAGCGAACCCTGGAACTTTTGTTTTGAAGACATATACTATGCCGCTATTTAAAAAGTTAAAAACTGATGTAAAAATACTTGCTTCTTTAAAGCTGTAAAGTATTGCTGCTAAGTCAAGTTTGCAGACCTTATTTAGTTTTGAAACAAACTTGTTCTAAAACTGGTTAAGTCGAAATTTGAAGAGTAATTTGAAAAGGTTAGCAGTGCTTTGAAAATATGGTTCAGATTTTCAGAAGAAACAAGCTTATTAATCACAAAGCTTTTGCACAACTTAGCTTTTAGAAAGTAGGAACTTGAAGAATGTATCACTCTTTGAACCGAACTGAACCAAGATATAAGCAAACTGTGTTACTTTAATTGGGTTGCTGACGTTAAGTAAATGGTGTATATACTGAAGAAATTTCGTATTTTTATACTTTTAACCGTTATAAATTGTTTTTCTAGCGCTTTTGAAAGATTTCATTTAATCTCATTTGTCAACTCAAATATCGTTTGACATTATTATAAGGAAGATACCACTGTGAGTATAATTCTAAGCTAAAATGTTGTGCAAAATGATTAATTTCTTTGAACAATAATGATGAACAGAAATGATTTATTAAAACAAAACGAAGCGAATATTAACATTAAAAGCCGACGTTTCGGCGTCATCGTGACACCATTCTCAAGGCAAAGTGAGTAATTTATTAATGCGAAGATTTGATTTCTATAGTCTCTACAAATTTGCATAATAACAAAGGATTACAAGATTTTCAAGTCCGTTTGCACGTTTAGGGATGGTTTAAGTTTTCTTATGAAAAGTATCTCATTAATTAGACAATCAAATTTGTTGAACATTTAGTAAGCACGTGAAATTGTTCTGAGAGACAAGGTGGTACATTGGAGTTATGTTCGCTAAGAAATCAAATCTTCGCATTAATTACTCACTTTGCCTTGAGAATGGCGTCATGATGACGCCGAAACGTCGGCTTTTAATGTCAATATTCGCTTCGTTTTGTTTTAATAATTATGAACAAGTGAATAAACTAAAGCAGATCTTCCTTTTGCCTTTGGATATGAGGTTAGTTGAAAATGTAACTCGCCTTCCTTGCCTGGAAGACATTCAGTGTTTTGTGTTGTGTACGATGCTTTGTTAATATAGTACAACTATAAATAAATAAAAAAAATTGAAAAAATTTAATTCACCAATCATTTGTCTTGGTCATTGTTGTCACGTGCTGGCCCATTTTTGCATAAGTGTATAGATAATACATGCCGCAGCAACTAAATATAGGTTTGTAATATAGACATATATATCCCTTAGAGTTAACAAAAATAATTGCAAGCCTTAAAGTTAGCATTGCGGCGTGGTTTACGCAGTCGGTAAGATCTCTAACTTCCAACCACAAGGTTCCAGGTTCGATTCCTCGGCTCTGTCGAAATTTGAACATTTGTGTGACCTTCTTTTCCGCCAAAGCTTACTCAGCTTTCCATCCTTACGAGGTCGGTAAATGAGTACCGGCTTCGTCTGGGAGTTAACCTGCGATGGCTTAGTGTCCCGTCCAGGGGCAGTCAATTAAAGGCTCTCATCCACTTAACACTACGTAAACCGGAGATAAGCGCCGGCCTCATGGGGCACTAGGCTTGGAAAGAATTTAGCTTAGAGTTAAGAGCCGAATATACGTGGACAGCTATTTCGGCCGCAGCTGGTTTCATCAGCTTGGTATCGCTAACAAATTGACTCGGGTTTCCTCCACAAGGTGTTCAAGAACAGTAGAAGCGTAATGCTTGTTGGGTGTGGCTGAAATGGTAATCAAAAGTATAGGTAACACCTGATCATGTGTGCTAGAATCTAGTAATTGCAGCCACTAATGGCCCGGTCATTATTTATCGCCTGGGGGAAAGGAGCGGAGGATTTGTTTTGGGGGGATCATTAGGTTTTCAGGAGAACAAAAGGGGGGATCATTCGCCAATGACAGCCTTAAAAGGGGGATAACTCAAAATTTAGAAATATTATGGTGTATTATAACTGCAAATTACTGAGTCAATGTCAATTTCAGACAGCCAATGTCACTTTGAGACAGTTTGAAATCTTTCTTTGAGCTGTATTTTCTGTTTCAATAATTCGATTTTCAAGCTCACTATATTTAAAAAATTTCGGTCTGTCGTCTCATCACACTTTTTATAGAGTGCGAACAGTTAACCACTTGCAAATTTTTTTTGTAAAGTACGCTCCCCTGTAAACACGAAAGAAAAAACATGCAGTGTGAATCATTAATGGAAAGTGCGGAGGGGGGAATGGGGAGGAAGGGATCACTGAAGTTGCCCCTTTCTATAAGAGGGGAATCACTACGAGGTTATGTCAGTTGAAGGGGGGATCTGCCAAATATTACCGTTTCTAGAAAAAAAAAACCTCCTTCCCCCC
>JAOEHV020026481.1:0-18069 GCA_025447995.2 Isaurus tuberculatus | reverse complement strand
AAATGTTTTCTCTATATGCTAATATAGTAGAAAACTATTCGACTGTGATACAACAATAGGATCTATAAGTAAAAGAAACCGTTGTTAATCTTAGTCTAAAACCCGAATAATACACACATACAAGGTAACCTTAATTGCAAGTATCACACAATGGTTCTAGCAATTCATTTCGTTGTCAAGAACTAATTTGACCAACCAATCGCGAAACATAAAAAGGTTAAAAAATATGTTACAGGTAAGAGAATTGTATGCACATTTTAGGACTTTTAAACAATAATGCTAGAATTAAGTGCATCAAAATTTGACATTCATTGCCTTAAGGTGGCTCTATATAGTATTTTACAAAGCTTTGGATATTACACATTTAGAGAAACAGAGTAAATATCCAAGAAGTTCTAACTGACAAAGCTACAAGAAAAGCTGTAAATAATTTTTGGAGGAATTCGCAATTTTCGTTTTTGACTCGTATTACATTAATGTATGTATAAAATTTGATAATTTTTTCCTAACAGCAAGAAAAAGAAAAATCCTATCCATGTGCCAATTTTCAAAAAAATTCACCGTCTGGAACGCGCCTAATATGCGTTTTAAGATCACCCAAAAACCCTCACCACCATGTTTATAATATTTTTGGGTTTTCTTTTCCTTTAAATATTGGCGCGCTCACGCCATTCGAACCCATGCTTCGCGCGCCAAAATAAACTATGTAGAGCCAGCTTAAATTCAATATTGATTTAAAAATAAATATTTTTGGTAAGAACCTAGTGTTATGCACCGCTTGCCAATGTTTCTAGTTCATGTGATCGCATCATAGATGACATGATAGTACCGTGTCGGGGAAGAAGACAGGATGGTCGGGTGGTTAGAACTTGTTTTACAAACTCTTGGTTTGAACACTGTGCCTCGCACATGGGATGAGTTTTGGCTGATTTCAATATCACTCTGGATACTCCGGTTTTCCTCCCACAAGAAAATCAGCTTTTACGCCATGATCTGAACCTTCTCCCAAATTAATAATAAGCTATTATTAATTAGTAATATATGGAGTCTGACATCTAATAACAAATTTTTGCTTCAACAATAGTTTGCTTCAGTATGAAAAGTTTTTCACAACTTCATGAAACGTTCAGTTCTTACCAGCTGCTCCGGTTGCTACAGTGGCATCCATAAGGATCACGTGATTGTCGCTTATATCCTTTGGTAGTCTCAAATAATGGAGCTGGAGTGAAAAACAAACCAGTCATATAATAAACATCCACACGATTCACATTCAAAAACAAGTAATACTGGCTCTTGTAAGAGAAGTCTTGAAATTTTATGTCAACTTTGACCTGTCTAGGTATTTTCAGTAATATAATTCCCCTACCTCAAGACTTCCGATCACATCACTGACCTGTAACTCTAACTCCAGTACCATAATTCCCCTACCTCAAGACTTTCTATCACATCACTGACCTGTACCTCTGACTCCAGTACCATAATTCCCCTACCTCAAGACTTTCTATCACATCACTGACCTGTACCTCTGACTCCAGTACCATAATTCCCCTACCTCAAGACTTTCTATCACATCACTGACCTGTACCTCTGACTCCAATACCATAATTTCCCTACCTCAAGACTTCCGATCACATCACTGACCTGTACCTCTGACTCCAGTACCATAATTCCCCTACCTCAAGACTTTCTATCACATCACTGACCTGTACCTCTGACTCCAATACCATAATTTCCCTACCTCAAGACTTCCTATCACATCAATGACCTGTACCTCTAACTCCAGTACCATAATTCCCCTACGTCAAGACTTCCTATCACATCACTGACCTGTACCTCTAACTCCAGTACGATAATTCCCCTACCTCAAAACTTCCTATCACATCACTGACCTGTACCTCTAACTCCATTACCATAATTTCTATTAGTCAAGACTTCCTAACTCATCTTTTATTGTATAAACAATTTCCCTACCCAACTACAATAATTTACCTACCTCAGGTTCTTCTGTCTCTTCATTAGTCTGTATAAGTATTTTGCCAATTCGAGCATCTTTACACACTTCTTCTAAAGCTGGCTCCATAGTCTCTCCAGCGCGAAGAATAGAAACTCCACATAGCTTGAAAAGTTATTACGGGCAAGTTAGAAAGATTTACATCTAATGCCATGATTTACATCCGATTAGAGTATTTGTGTTGAAAATCTTTATGAGCATTGCTCAACTGTAAGAGTTTGGAAAACAAATCAAATCTACATTTCCTCAGTAGATGAAGAAAAAGGACATCAAAAGCTGAAGATGAAAGCTAAAAGCAAATACATTTACAAATTAAGAAACATTCGATATCTTTATGAATTGCAGTCATTACGCTTACCATGTCAAGAACATTCAAGATGGATATAAAGGTAACAACAATGAGAGTCTGATGTACAATACGGTAGACTGATATACATCTTGACGGCAATGACTTCAGCTACCAGGCTACCTCATTCAAACTCAGTTTAGCCACCTGTGGTATGTCCTTAAGTTTTTGTTTGTGCACTTACTCACTTACCTTGTGACCTGCAAATTTCTTTCCACGATATTTCTTACCCGACGGCATTGTGACCACATGTGTCTAGAAACAAGGATAAAAGTGAAGGCGGTAACGCAATGTTGACAACATTAAAGTAACAGAAACGTTTCGGTTTTATAATTTATGACTAAAAATCAGAATATCATTCTCATTACACGATATGTGATATGATAATGTGTGTGTAATTAAGTTAGTATCGAGGACAAACGGAGTACACGTCAACAGCTCATGAGGCTAAAGACCTAAAGAACTATTTTACTTAGAAACCATAAGGACGAGGATCTAATTGCTTTAGTATCACTCAACTAATAAAAATAACATTAACAAATTTAGAAATAATGTATTGAAATGGTCTATTGAGAATATACGCTCAACTGGGTAGCCAATCAGAATTGAGGATATTGTATAGCCCACTGGTGGAGTGATAATATCAACCCATATTATCCTAAATGAGCAACATACCTTAAATGGTAGAAGTGATAAAGCATGTTCAATAAGCACACGCATGAGTCTCTTGGAATAAAATATAAAATCATCTCGGCTACACTCCTCGTTCCTGCAGACAAAACATCACTGGACTGTAAAGAGATTATTTTCAACAAAACCAAGTAAAAAAGTGATTCATATCTCTATCATTGTTTTGATGGGTTTTGGAGAACAGACTATGCATCAAATAAATGGGTCACCAGAAGAGAAAAGAAACAAAAAAATTTCAGAGTTTCTTAAAATCCCTAAAAAGTTATCTGAGTTTCAAAGCTTACGTACATTTGCATAATTCTATGTCACCTCGAAAGTCATCAAAACTAACATGACCCCAGTCAGAACTGGAAAAGTCAAGTAACCGTAGGCGAGCTTTATGGGCGATATATCTCTGAAAGTTAGTGCTTCCAAAAAACTAAGGTTTCTTTTTTGGGATCGTTTAAAGTGCGATTAATCCGACATCAAATTTTAACTTTGTAAATTCTTGGATATCAGTAAAATATAATAAAACAAACATCATTGAAATTGGTTATATCCTCGATTTTTAATTTCCGTTTTCAAACATTGTCAAGATGGTTCACGACCGCGTTTTTTCGCTACCTGCAAGGTCCCAGGTTCGATTCCCGGCTCTGCTGAAATTTAAACATTTCTGTGACCTTCTTTTCTGCCTAAGCTTACTCAGCTTTTGATCCTTACGAGGTCGGTAAATGAGTACCAGCTTCGGCCGAGAGTTAACCTACAATGGATTAGTGTCCCGTCCAGGAGGAGTCGCAGAGTCTCTCATCCGCTTAATACTACAGCCGGAGAAAAGCGCCGGCCTAATGGGCTACTAGGCTCTAAAAGGATTTAGCCCTCTTAGCTTTAGCTAGGGGACTAGGTCAACCAAAGATTGGCGTCTTACCCCGAAATTCGCATTAATTATTGCTTCTTTCTCCTTCGAGCTGTAACCTGGTTTTCGTCCTAGCCAAACACAACACATGTTTCAGGTATCTTCCAAAGCTCAACAAAGACCGAAAGAGAAAACCCTTTCAAAAATATTCTGAATAAGTCCGGAATAACATCACGTCCTATTTGAACCCATTTCCCTGAGTCTTCGGTTGTGAACAAACATGGCCACTATTTCGCAAAAACTTAAGATTTGAATGTCATAAAAAGAAACATTAAAGCAAAGTCCTTCATATGTACAACACGTTTCATGGATAAAAATTGAAATAGGGTTAGTCGCTCTTTAAATGGTGTGTTTAACCGCGAAGATAGCTCATAACACCATCGCAAGTAAAGCGCGATACAAACTCATGTACAACTTTGAGTGGCATTGATTCATTACTAGCTCGGTTGGTAGGAGCACTGCACCGATATCGTAGAGGTCAAGGATTTGAAACCCGTTAAAACCTGAATTTTTTTCAGGTTTGCTTTTTGCAATTGCTTGAGCTGCGACTATAACTACGAAGATTGACTATAAATTTGCTGACGTTTTTTGCGTTCCGTGAAATAAATGGTGCAGTATACAACCTCATAATATGACAAATCTGAAAACCGAAACCCAATTTATAATCTCCACAGAACTTAAGTACTATAGTAAAGACATTATGAAGTAAAAAATACTTTAAAAATGGCCATTTAAAAGGTAGCGCCTGCTTTGCTCTAATACCTTAAAAATTAGACAAAGCTTTTTTTTCTATTTTTTGTAAACAAGAATGACCACAAGTCGAAGAGAAGCACTAAGAAATAACGAAAGAAGACGGGAGATTCTGCTACTTAGATGAACATACTTATTAACTTTCAGGATTATACTATAATAACAATAGTATAGTTATAATAAAATTTGATCATGGTTATGGATTGCGTCGGTGTTTCTTGACAAATGAACAGTTGAAAAAAAGTATAAATAGGAAATGGTGTGTAGAAAGTGTGAATAAAACAATGAAAGATAAAAAAAGATGGAGAATGACAAGAAAGGAAAGTGGGCGGGTGTGAAAATAAAGTAGGCCAATGAGAAAAAAAGGTGAAGAACCATAGCTAGAATAGTCACTTAGAAGTTGAAGGGCGAAAGATCGGCAATGCTTGCAATGTGTCGATAATAATAGTTGTAGTAGTAGTAGTTATAATGAAAAAATATATATTAATCCTAGAATCTTGACGTATTTACAGTGGAACCCCTCCATGCCGGACTCTCATTAAAACAGAATCCTCTCTTTACCGGACGTTTTTTTTTTTGGTTTCAAAATCTCTGTCATACATTTTCTCTATTTTTAATCTCAGTCTTTAATCTTTAGTCCGTAATCACTTACTAACAAAGAAATAGACCTCGTTAAACCGGACCTGAAAAAATCCCAATAACACAAAAAAGATTGACAGCAGACGTGAGAAACGCGCCTCAGTTAATTACTCATTCGTGCCACTGTTGTCGGGTTGAATGAACGACAACAATAATTTAAAAGGAGCAATCATATTACCGTATGTGTAACACTTAGTTTTTTTTTTGTAAATTGAATAAAATGATTTTTGATATACAAGTTTTGTATTCTTTAGAAGTGTAGAGCTGCACTGCATCCCAAGATTTTGGTTAAAGGTAAATTATCAAATGTATATACTATATAAAAATAATGAAGAAAATAACAACCGTAATAAAGATTTCCTCCAGAGTCATCTTTCTATTTCAGATTTTTCATTCAAGACTAAAATAAGGTCTAAAAACTAACTAGATGATATACCTAATCATGGCGTGTAGTCCTCGTACTTGGGGAGTGTTCTCGACTAAGCTCAGACTGCTTGGAAGAGGCTGGCCTTGATGTGCTGAGACCAACTGGGATCTGCAAGTCACCGAGACACTGTTATATGTAAGGTAATATACCGTCCTGCACTGCAACCATGACAGAAATGGGTAACACCAACACAGTTCTTTTTAACTGGCTTTAATTATTATATATAGTGGAACGGTCATTTGGTGTTAAGGACATTGATTATCATTAAAGTGACCGTGTTACAGTCCATGTATCATAAACCTAAACAATGACCTTAGCCGCCGTAAAAATTCCCGTGGCTCTGTGGCTGAGTGTCCAACTAAATTAGGGGCGTCATGAGTTATGTTCCTGTCTAAAACTCAAATTTTCCCCAAGTTGTTTGTCTCCGCATAAGTTTAAATATACTTCATTTAAAGGTTTCATTGTTAAAAACAAAGGTAGAACTAAAATATTTTCAAAATAAGTTAACATTGTGATTCACACAATTTTCAGGCTAAAGAGAAACTGAACGTGAAGCTTCTACTGAATACTCTCCTACTATACCGCACATAACAATACAAACTGAAATCTTTATTAAATATGTTTCAAACAGTTGAGCTTCCAGAGAGAGTAGGAAATAAATGTAATCTTTCATACCTGAAATTATGGCCTCGCTGAAATACAAGAGTTGAAAGTGTAAGAAAAGACTTGAAATGACCTCCAGTAAGAAACAAAACTAATGCATGTGATTATCAAGTGTCCTGCTTCGGTGAAATTATCATGGAAATCAATTTTAAGCATAATTTTGACATTGGGACGTGCAGACGTAGTGCCTAAAATATTTGAATATAACAAAAGGGTTCAAACAGGGAAAAATGTTTATTAAGAATCACTTGGCTGTTCAAGAGCCAAGTAGCACTAACTCAGGGGTATATCATTAACCAGGTTTCATACTTTTACGGAATTTCAAAAATCCAGGGTTATCCTAAGCATTTATGATGTGTTTCCAGGACAGTTCTTCATGGAATGAGAGAGTTGAAGAATATTCCAGTTTTCTACGTTTTAAAGACTAATTTAGACAGGAAAATAGAGAGATTGACATGTTTTATTTTGAATCTCAACAGTATTTTATGAGATCTCCCAGTTTTCTCTTGCAAGGAAATTGCTCTTTGAATTTTGGCTTGAAGGTTAACTTTAACTATTTAACTAATTTTAGCCAAACGCCATGTTATAGCACCAGGTACATATACATGCAGCTAAAAAACTGACCTAATCTCGACTTTACAATGTAATTGTTTATATGCGAACAATATGATAACTTCCAAAACAACTTTGCCAGTTACATAAACAGCAAATTCGCACCGTAAGATGTAGGTGCATATCATAATAATTTATGGTTTATCAAACACACCAGAGCAAAATAGACTTGTATAGTTGAAAATGACCTAAATGCTCAATCACCCGACATATGTTTCCCAGCATCAAAATTTTGACACTTTGGTCGGCGAATATTTAGAGAACACTCAGTAAAACTTAGTTCAAGGCTAAAAAAGCTATTATCCCAGGAGTATACATATGAATTTAGAAACAAAGATCGAGCTAAGATAATTTAATCATATAGACTCTTATTATTTGGCCATCGAAGCTTTATGGAAGGAAGTTTATAAATGAATCCTTTCATAAAGAATATGTTTATTACTGCTGTTTGTTTTATGTTTTTGATTAAGCTCACTGAAGTTGGTGTGTATACATTCAAAACATCATCGAAAGAATGAAAGTATCCCGATACTCAGGTATGAACATTAACTTTGAGTACAAAGTCAAGAACGAAACATAGCCATTAGTTATGGCCATAATTTTTAGTTCTACTGACACATACTTACCAGTTGCAGCTGTGTTCTAACATGCCTAACAATTAAATCAATTGCTACGTCATTTTCACCACCTATATTTCAAGATGAGGAAATAAGAAGTAATTAATAACAACATTAACAAAAAAACTAATTGTATTAGTAGCAGTAACAATGACCAATAGCTTTATATAGGGTTGCAGGTCGTTTTGACACCAAGGACCTCGATTCTTTTCGCCAAGCCCACCAAGCTAAAGTCTTTTCGCTTCTAAGATATTTTATTGTGTTTGTGCTTCATTATGTTCGTATTCACTGCTACAGTATGTTAATACACTTTTTTTAGTTTTATTGTAGAACATATTAGATGTTGATTTACGTTTGAAAAAAGGAAAGCAAGTGACGCGAAAATTTTTTATCTCAATTATTTCGTTCGTTTCGCAAGTTCATGAAGAATAAAGAATCTAGACTGGTCAAGACCCAACAAATCAGGGTAGTATGTGACGATATTTAATCAATTTTCAGGCCCGAAAAATACGTTTTTTGGTAAGGAAACAACTCAGGTTCTGATGGCCAAACGACTTGGGTTTGGTGGTGAAACGGCTCAGGGTCCTTAGTGGTGAAACGACTCAGGGTCCTTAGTGGTGAAACGACTCAGGGTCCTTGGTGGTGAAACGACTCAGGGTCCTTGGTGGTGAAACGACTCAGGGTCCTTAGTGGTGAAACGACTCAGGGTCCTTGGTGGTGAAACGACTCAGGGTCCTTAGTGGTGAAACGACTCAGGGTCCTTAGTGGTGAAACGACTCAGGGTCCTTGGTGGTGAAACAACTCAGGGTCCTTGGTGGTGAAACGACCTGAAACCTTATATAGACGACAAATATGTTTCAATTTTTCAAAACCATCTTCAGTGCAAGTTACTAGATAAATTTACCTATTGTTTAGGCTAATGAAAATTCTTTGCACTGATGCGATGGTTTTCTGAGTATTGGTATTTACGCTTATTTATATTACAAAATTCTAACAATAACAAAAATATCTAAGGCTCAAACATACTCGTCTCAAGTACTTGCAGCCATAAATAATCAGGAACTAAGATCACATTACTAGTAGGCCATTATATCTACCATAAATAATGTTAAGTCGGAATGTTAGCAGCCATGGAAATTTGTTTCAACTATATCAGGCTTCATCAACATAGTATAGCTTTGACAAGAGGTTCGATTTCCCACAGCGGATAATAAGAAACTTTAATAGCGTAATGTTGGTTGAATGTGGCTAGAATGATAATCAGAATTATAAGTAGCACATGCGCACTAGTGTCAAGTACCTACAGCCTTAAGAGTATGTTTGTAGCCTATATTGCCCTTTAAAGAGGGGTTTCATTAGAAGTCTGTTATATACAGGCAATTTATTGTTGGCTATTCAGGTTTAAACTACTGGCTACTCACAGACCACTCCCCTTACTGATTAAACTTTTTCATTTATAAAAAATACAATTCGTAACTATTTCTTTGCATTTTTGAATTTTTAAGTAGCGTAGGCCCAAATAACGAGCAGCATCTTTCTTAATGAGTTGGAAACATAATTTAAGTTTAAACCTTCGGTACGTCGATTGTCATGAAATAATTCTCTTTTCCCCTGCTCTATTATAATAATAAACTTCAGTTTTAGGCAGAAGTGTTTCAAACTTACTACATTCGCAAGGGCGAATATCAATAAATTGCTGAAATAACCGAGCTGAAATAGATGATTGCTTGGAAATTACACTAGTTATTTATACAACCAACACCATAGCAGAAATCGCACTATAATGAGTTAACGTTAATGAATAATAATGGATGATATCCGACATTTATGTTTATCAATCATAAACACAAACGAGGGGAAAATGTGACAACAGATACTGAAATTCTTTCCCTGGTTAGTTGTTGTTTTCAAATTGAGTCTTGGATGAAAAACATAATTTAACTATACATACATAGTTTAATTAAATCTTCTGACTAAAGGGCATCAAATAGCGGTCGGTCTAAATTCTCGAAAGTGATAATATTTGGGGGTCATTTTTTTGAAACATAAAAAAGACACTTTTTTCGCTTTCTTGCTGTGGTTTACCAGTACAATAAACCACAGCTATTTGACCAATCATAGTGCGCGTACTATTTTGGTTATTTCATAATTAAATATCACTTGATACAACCAAAATAAAATTATTTAATGGGCGGCAACTCACTTACCTCTTGGAACAACAATATCTGCATAAATCATTGTTGGTGATATATACTGATCAAACGACTGAAATGGAATTTAGTAAAGTTTGTACAAACTTACTTTCTATAAAAGCAACTACAAGTGTTAACTACACACAAAAAACAAGGAATTTTCAGTGAATTTGTCACAGCAACTACAAATGCTGAGAAAAATGAGTTTGTGTGGGGATGTAATATTATATCCATATCAAAATAAGGAGGAACAGGTAGCAGTAAGTGAGAAACAAAGAAAAAAAGGAACATTTTTAATACTATTGTAAGAAAGCAAATAAAAATATTTCATAAACATCATTAGGAGCCAATAATTTCTGCTGTTCTCCACATTAGACCCTTTGTGTTTCAATTGGCTGTTATTTGGCTTCTTTTGAAAACAATGCCAAATGCCTCGATAATTGCTCTGATGAAATGCTATTGCTCCAAACATCAGCCTTCTACTGTATTTATGGCAAATGGTAAATATTTTAAGGCAGCGCGATTGGTGCAGTTAGTAAGATCTTTGCCTTCCAACCACAAGGTCCAAGGTTCAATTCCTCGGCTCTGCCAAAATTTGAACATTTGTGTGACCTTCTTTACTGCCAAAGCTTACTCAGCTTTCCATCCTTACAAAGTCGGTAAATGAGTACCAACTTCAGTTGGGAGCTAACCTGCAATGGATTAGAGTCCCGTCCAGGGGGAGTCAATGACTCTCATCCACTTAACACTACAGAAACTGGAGATAAGCACCGGTTCCAAAGGGCCACTATGTTCGTTAAAGGAATTAGCTCTTTTGGCTATTTAAACATTTCAACTAAAAGTTTATATCAACGTTCTTCAATACATATATTTTCAAAATACTTCAATGAGATTTACTTACTGGTTTAACAAAAGTGTTGTATTGCTGCAAGACTCCTTTAAGGTCCCTTCCTCTTTCAGATATATCTCTCTTCAACCTTCAGATAAAAAAGGTACTCTTACAACGTCACAACAAAGCTCTCTTTAAATTGGATTTTTTCTCAAATGCCAATTTATAAAAATGAGGAGTATGGTTTTCATGTTTACACATATTCAATTTCTACTACTAAAACAGCTTTCTGACAAACTCCCTCATTCACATGACCTTTTGAAATATTCAAAACACAATATACATAAAATAACGAGAAGATTGATCATTCTAGATAAACTTGTATATTTCGTTGAATATCTCAAAACACAATGAAAGCTAGCAACTGCTGAAAACAATATCATCCCTGATACATCCCTATGAGCAAAATTTGCTGTAAGAAAATAAACAGTATAATACTTTGATATTGCATAGGAACCTAAATCCATCTGTGTAATTCGGTAGAGTTACAGTACTTCAGCTTTTCTTTCCTGATGTATTCTTAGCAAAAGTTGAATCTGTGCTTCTGTATGGCTCAGAAATGTGGGCAGTTGACTCAACGTTACAAAAGAAAATAGATGACTGCTACACAAAATTACTTCGTATGGTGTTCAATGTAACCTGGAAACTGAAGATACTCAACACAGTACTGTATTGAGAAAGTTTCATTGAAAATGGCATCTTGGAGAATGAAACTAGCAGGACACTGTGTAAGGCATCCAGAAGAGATTGACTCGAAAGTAGTGCCCTTGGAACCAACCAGGGGTAAAAGAAATCATGGACGACAACAAATATCATACGTAGATGTTCTTCTAAAAGACACTGGAATGGAGAGCACAGATGAGCTTCGTGTGGTCATTACCAATCAGGAGGCATGGTAAGAACGTTCAGCTATGGCACGAATGAGAGCTTGGCCATAACTAACTAACAATATTTTCTGATAACTGAACCTCAATGAATTCAAATTAATGTGTCATTATACAATAATCTCTAAAGATGTACCAAATTCTAATGTCTTACCTTCTTGCTAACCTTATGTCTGAATCGGTATCAACAAAAACTTTCATATCCATCAACTGCAAACAGCAAGTGTGAGATTGACTTTAATTTAATTTAATTTAACTTTACTTTAATTTAATTTAACATTGCTTTATATTGACATAATTACAACAAACAGTCAAAAGCAAATCCAAAAAGAAGATAATTATACAAATTTTATTAAGTTTCATTTGTTGCAATAATTTATTAACACGTAACTGACTGCATGGAGTATGCTTTAAACAGCTGACTGAGTTTACTACACATGATACAAGATAAATTGTTGATAACATATCTCGCACTCTAGAAAAAATAAAAATAGAACTTGCCTCCCTTAATTCAGGAAAAGCAAATGACATGATTCCTTCAAATATTATCACATTAGCTCCATACAAGTTTCTCTGTAAAATAAGTTGAATAAGGAATTAATGTTCCTACATAGTAATACAGTAAAAACCCCTTATCATATAACAGTATATATAAACTCAATGACCTTGGTATGTAATTTGTGCACTTCGATTGGCTTGCTATCTCAGGGCCCGTTTATATGGAAAAAGTTGTCCTGGGACGAAGGGATATCTCACCTAACCGAGTTACTCAGGGCGAGACAACTTTCATACATTTCTCTGTAAAACGCAGCCAATCGTTTATATGACGTCCCAGGACGAAGGGTTGTCTCGGGTGCCAGAGATAACTCACCTAGCCAAGGCAAGATATCCCTTCAAACCGAGATAACTTTCTCCATATAAACAGTTTGTCCCTTCTACCCGGGTCAACTTGAGTGTTTATGCTTAAAATTTCCACCATTTGATTGCTGGCCCCGGGTGAGATATTTTCAAACATACAGCAAAGTTGTCCCAGGTTCAAAACCTCATATAAACTGCAGGTCAAGTTGTCTCGGCTGGAAAGGACAACCCTTTAACCCAGGATCATATAAACAGGGCCTCAGTCTCTATGACTGGGACCTAGAACTGAGGCAACACGAGTTTCTTGCAGGCCAGGACGCTGATATTATGTAAGATGGCGTCAATTGATGTTTAGCTTGTTATAGATCATTAAACTGGCGACGAGGATAGAAAAGAAGGATGGCAAATGAAAATCAGACAACACAAAGAGGGTGCAGCATATCCGGAATTCTGACGAGCGTCAGAGCCAGTGTCGGAGCTCTATATCTAAGCGGAGAGTCTGGAGAACGTGAACAGATATGGTGACTTTGGAAAGCACGTTTTCAAAGAGCGGTACGATGGATGGACGTGAGTAATCAAGATAAATTAGACTTGATGCTTTTAGCGGGAGGCGAAGAGCTCCAAAAGATTATCGAAACTCTGCCCCACGAGCCCTCAGATTATGACTCGCATTTACAAGAGCTAGACAGGCATTTTAAAGCCAGTAGAAACAATACACTAGAACTATACAAGCTCTTTAACACCGAATGGTTGACAGGAACGTACTTTTCAGACTTTGAGGCAAAATGCAGAGAACAGGGGAGGCATTGTGATTTTCCAATTACTCAAGATCAAGCCATTATTATGCTGACTATAGTAAAGACACACAATAGGGCGCTGCGAAACGAAATTATTGGAAAAGATGGGGATCTCAAAGCAGTAAGAGAATTAGCGAAAACCTAGGAGATTGCAAAGGAAGGGAAGATTATGATAGGTGCAGAAGCAAATAATCTCAAGGAAGAGCCAGAGGTAAAGTAAATCACCAAGCCTGGCCGCTACAGCTCAAGAAACAAGGATCAAGAATGGCCTCAGGGCGAGCAAACGTGTTCAAAGTGCGGAAACAAAGCACATTCTCAGATGAAGCCATGCCCCGCAAGTAGAAAACACTGCCTTAAATGTGGAAGAATGAACCACTTTGCAAGAGTGTGTGGCACTATGGATCAAGAATGGCCTCAGGGCGAGCAAACGAGTTCAAGTGCGGAAACAAAGCACATTCTCAGATGAAGCCATGCCCCGCAAATGGAAAACACTGCCTTAAATGTGGAAGAATGAACCACTTTGCAAGAGTGTGTGGCACTATGGGTTGCTGAAGCAGTCAACGAGTAAACCAAGTGGAGTCGTATCAAGCCGTGGGAATACATTACACTGCACAAGAAGAAGAAAATGTTGAGTAAGCCTACACATTCCAGATTACTTCCCATCATTCTAACAACCCAACCATGGATCTAGAAATGAATGGCACCCCAATCACCCTACATGTTGACACAGGCAGATGTAACAGTCATCACAGAAAAACATTTTAAGGTGATGAGAAACAGCTTACTGGAACCAACCAAAGTAACGGTGAGGAGATACTCAGGAGAAGGGAAAGGCCCTGGACTATAAATCCTAGGAAGGTTCAAAGCTAGGTTGAATAAAGGAAACAAAGCAGTTCAGGAAACAGTGTTCATGGTACGAGGCCAAGGAAAGGTTGCGCTACTAAGCAGACAGGCGGCAGAAAATCTGGGCCTGATAGAATACCACTTACATGCAACAACAACCATAAGCTCACCAGGGAGCGGAGAAAACCGGGAGTCCATCACCAGCCTGGTCGAAGAATACAAGGACGTCTTCACTGGTATAGGCAAGCTCAAAGAGGTCAAGGTTAAACTGCATGTGGATCTGGATGCTAAAGGGGTTGTCCAGAGGCAGCGCAGAGGAAGAAATGGATGTAATTGAGAATATAGGGAATGAGCCAACAGTGTGATGCAGCAATGTAGTCATAACACCTAAGAAAGATGGAGAAAGTATAAGGGCCAGTCTAGACATGACAGACGCCAACCAATATATAAGGAGGACCAGACATGCTCTTCCTACATTGAGGGAATTAGAAACAAGGTTGAATGGTGCAAAGCACTTCTGGCATTTAGACATGAATGATGGTTACATGCAACTAGAACTGGACGAAGAGAGCAGGAAACTGACCACTTTCTACACGCCCAGAGGGCTCAAGCGCTTTAAAAGACTACACTTTGGTGTTAACAGTGCAGCCGAGATATTCAATGAGGAGGTTAGAAAGGTGGTAGCCCAAGAACCAAATGCCATAAGGATCTATGACCATATTCTAATCTTTGGAAAGAGTCAAGAGGAACACGACAGATCATTGAGAAATGTGCTGCAGTTATGGAGGGATAATGGTCTCACACTGAGCTTAAAGAAGAGCAGGTTCGACTTGTCAGCTGTCAAGTTCTTTGGCAAGATGTTTACAAGAGAGGGTATCTCACCAGACCCAGAAAAGGTCGCTGCCCTACAGGCGGCCGGGACTCCTAAATCAGCAGCGGAGGTACGATACTTCTTGTTCTTTGCAGAGCAAACGCAGACTTTATGGAAGGATTTGCTCAGAGCACTAATGAAAAAAGATGCCGAGTTCCATCGGGCAAAGGAATGCCAGCAGTGTTTTGGGAGTCTCAAGGCACTACTATCGGGAGACACCGTGATGGCTTACTTCCACCCGCAGAGAAAGACACAGCTAAAGAAAGATGCTGGACCCAACGGAATAGCACTCACGTTGAAGCAATATGATCCACAAGTAAGAAGATGGAGACCTGTAACGTATCGTTCTAGAGCACTTACAGAGGTTGAACAGCGATACTCAGTTAGAAAAAGAAGCCAAATCAGTAGAGTGGGGTATACTCGCAAACGAGATATACCTGTATGGCCTTCGAGATGCGTTCACTGGAGAAGGAACCTCTACGTATGTCGCGCATACCCTCTGAGACCTGGCAAGAGGTAGCAGAGAACTTCTGGGGTCCCATACACAAAGGAGAGTACCTACTGGTAGTGGTATGCAAGCAGTCAAGATGGGCTGAGGTAGAGTTCGTCACGAGCACCAGTGCCAAGGCCGTAGTACCAAAGTTGGACAGAATGTTTGTGTCACTTGGAATACCAGTCACGGTGGGAAGCAATAACGGACCACCCTTCAACGGAAGCGAAATTAATGACTTAAGCAGGTACCTTGGTTTCAAGCATCAGCGCAAGACACCAGTGAACCCTCAGGCAAATGGCGAGGCAGAGCAGTTTATGAAAATATTGAAGAAGGTATACCAGATCACAAGGCTGACGGAGGCAAACTACAAACAAGAAGTTTATCGCTTCCTTCGTGCATACCGGGCAACACCACACTGTACCACAAAGATAGCGCCTGCCGGCATCATGTATCCCAATCGCAAGTTCCGCACCAGACTACCGGCCAGCAAGATCCTGCGAGAATTGGACTTCAAAGAGCTGTACCAAAGAGACTGGGCAAAAAAGATGCAAATGAAGAGCTATGCAGATAGAAAGCGGCAAGTGAACACCTCAGAGATTCAAGTGGGAGACCCAGTACTGGTTCAGAGACAAGTAACTCATAAAGGAGCACTGCCATATGAGAGGCAGCCGCTAATGGTTCAGTACCGAAAGGGCTCACAGGTCATCGCACAGAGAAAAGACGGAAGCTGTATCACCCGCTCCACAACACACTTTAAGAAAGTACCAAACAGGTCAGAGAAAGAAGCAAAGGAATGGCTTGCAGACAATCAACCAACAAATCCCCAGAAACGAAATTGGTGGGGGTAACACTGAAAACCCCTTGACACAGTCAGACCCCTCGGAGAGAAAGACAGGAGAGGATAATCCTACAAACACACAGGAGGCAGAGCTAGAAAAACAAGAACCAGGTCAAGCTCGAGAGGAGGAACTTAGAAGAAGTGACAGGCAATGCAAAGATGCCGCCGTGTACCTGAGGGAGAAATATCCAGGATGTGTTTTAGAACACAGTTTACAGTAGCAGGCAGAACATGGAAGCAACGGAGTTTGAAGGAAAATTTTTTGTGTTTATAGTAGTGACATCATTCAGATTTTGTTAGCCTTTATTTTTTAGGTTTCTGCTAAATTAAAGCGTAGGGGAAATGTAGTATCGAACGCTTTGGACTGGGACCTAGAACTGAGGCAAAATGAGTTTCTTGCAGGCCAGGACGCTGATGTTAGTTATAAGATGGCATCAATTGATATTAAGCTTGTTATAGATCATTACAGTCTATTTGACAATATTCACCTCTCTGGAAATGAATCATTTTTACAAGGCTTGAAAGACAAAACGGCAATTTTAAACAAAAGTGGGAATATAAAATGCAAATAACATAACTCCTCTAACACTAAAGAAGCTGATAAAGTACTGTAATATGTACTCAAGTCTTTCCAAAATAAAGCAGAAAATTTTAGTGCATTTATATCTGTGTAATTTAGTTACATGTACATTTCAATTTATTTTCAAATGGCAAGTTATTTGTTTATTGGTCTGACAGTTAAGATAAAACACTTTTGAGACTCATGTGTATAACAAAAGTTTACAAAAAGAAAGAAAAGCAAAGCAAAATTACATTATGTATCTACAAGGAGACTGGGTGTTTGTGGTCACTTTAATTAATCAAATCATAATGGCAATCAAAAGTGTTTGCAAAACAAGGTAATAAAAAGCTGTTTTCAACTATTAATATAACACCAGTCCCGAGTTTCTTGTGCTCGGCAGTCAATATTCTTGAACAATTCTAGTTCTGTACCTTAAACTTCTTCAAGTGCCATTCAAGTCAACACTACTTCAGCAGACTGTTTTCATTCAAGAAAATCCGAATGTTAGCTTTCTACCACCCAAGCACATGGCATAATTTTAGGAAGAAATTTTACAAACTGTTTCTTCAATTTTCACTTCAAATGAACTTTTCTTTTTCACTTTTTGCTTTGTTTTAAAGAGAATTATCATTTTTTGAAATATCTCTTTGGTTAGGTTGTTTGTGTAAACTGTAAGTTTGTTAAGTTTTTAACAAACTGTTGAAACATGAAAGCAAATCTCTGTTAGGTGCAGGAACAAATTACTGCAGTTTCTTTCCTTACTTGGTTTTGGTGGACGTCAATCAAACTTTGATCCACACCCACCAAAAACAATGTCAGAAAAAAAAAACTGCAGCTGTAAATGAAAAAAGCTGTGAAATTTAATTAATTTGGGATAAAAAAAACAGAAAACTTGCAGTGGCGTCGAGTTCATTGAGTTTGTATATACTATTATAATAATATTGCTCTCTTTAGTCTCATTTAATAGTGGCTTTTAAAATATTTACCTTGACTTCAAAGAATACTTGTACAATATCAATTAGAGTCACTGGTACTTTGGGAGAATTATAACATTACAATTTTAGCCTTAACAAACATTCACCACCGTAAATGCGACAACAGCTACATCAGTAACTACATAAAAAAATAGGCAGTCGTAGACTGCATGTGGCTAGTGCTGTATACGTAATTATTAGATTGTCGTAGAAAACAAATA
>JAOEHV020026380.1:0-13937 GCA_025447995.2 Isaurus tuberculatus | reverse complement strand
GTTTGACATGCTCTGTTTCTTTCCCATTAGGTATCTTGATACAACTTACGAACTGGACTACAAATCACCCTATCCATCTTGTTTGACATGCTCTGTTTCTTTCCCATTAGGTATCTTGATACAACTTACGAACTGGACTACAAATCACCCTATCCATACAAACCGCCCAAGGTACGTTATACAGTAATTAACAACAGTGAGGAGGTCCACAGGATTTTGAAAATTGTTGCCCTGTAGCTTAGGACTAGTTAACTAACTCAACAGTCATGAATGTTTCACTATGTTGAAAAGCAGAATAATCAAAGTGTATTTTCGTCTGAGACTATAATTTTTTTTCTGGTAAAATAATAATGTACACTCCTATAGTGCCATTTTTTATATTAATATGACCAAATGCGCTTTACAAGGAAATACAAGGCACAAACAGTAGAGGGTCTAAGATAGTCCACTACAGCGTCTCACATATTTTTGAATAACTAAGAAATGCCCTCAGTGAAAGAGACAGACCACAATACTGGAATCATTAAGTAAAAAACCTGCTCTTTCTCGACAAGTGTGTGGGTTCTTTTAAGTTCTCTCAATAGAGAGATTAATTGGACCTACGGTTTAACGTCGTTATGAAAAAAGACGTGAAGGTCTAACCAGATATTTGAACAAAAGTAGCACCTTCTCCTCAACTATTTTAAGACCTTGAATGTTGGTCCGGCCGGGAATCGAACCCAAGCCTTTCGCTCGATAGACTGGGACCTTACCAACTAGGCTAACCAGGTAGCAGTTATAGTACTAAGATAAAAAAGCCTTACTGTTCGCCTTCAGCTAGATTTGTGCGCCTGTGAGATTTCTAATAACAAAAGTGGAACTTAAAATACGGACTTCAATAAGCTCAATATACCGAACTGCGCTACCTCCACGCAAAAAAAAAAAACCTTAGGGGCCGACCATTTGATTTTTGAGGAGGGGGGGGGTTATTTTGAAAAAAAAATTCCTGCAAGTTTCATTTTGAAAAAACAAATTACAAAGCAAAAAAAAATATCACGTACTGTGGAGAAAAAAATCCTGCCCAACCCATGGACGAAAAAAAAATCTTGCAGAAAAAAATTACCCACCCCCCCTCAAAAATCAAATGGTCTGCCCCTTATAACAACTTACAGAGCGTTACAACTATCTTCCTTAGAGTGCTCCCCCAAAGGAAGACCAGTCCGTCCTCTGGAAGAGGTGTCATTCCCAATTTACTGATGTAGATGATTACCGAAGGCGTGGTCACAACACGTGGCATGATGAGAGCGGGGACTATGCCAACTCAGAACTCAAACGAACTGTGTTAAAACCAATAAATCCCATCCCTGAACGGCTCCTGTAGAAACACTATATGTTGAATAAATTTGACAAATTTATTTGGTTTTTAAGTTTAAAATTTGGTTTCCCCAGTATCATTTGAAAATAAAAGATTTAATATAGATTAATATTCTGGCAAATAGTTCTCAATACGCATTGATAAATTTGTAAAATAAGGTAAAATAATAAAACTTATAAATGGCGTTGCTTTACTATTCGCTTTCAATCTACTTCATCTTCGAAATTTTTTTTTTGCTTTTGTTTTTAACTTTTCAATGCTTCATTATATATTTGTTTCTAACAGTGAAAAGTTTTCTGTTTCAACACGCCCGAGGTTTAAAGGCGTCGGTATGAATTCCAAATTATGTCCTGGAATGTGATATCCAAAAGCATCTTAATTAGAATTGGTAATCTTGGTTTACGACATGCTTATTATATCATATGAAAGTATAAATAATTTCGTTTAAAACTTGTTTTTGAAGGCTTTTTTCTAGATGTTGGCTAAAACCAAAATGTGGTTTTGGCTAGGAGTAATTGGAGATTAGTAAAATCGTTCGAATAATTCAAAAGATAAACGGGTTTGTTTTCTGGTAAACTCTTTCTTCTTTGACAGGACGGAAACACACGCCATATTCATTTGTTTACATTTTCTTTAACCTTTAGAAAAAGCAAACAACTTCATGGACAATAAACGTCTTTAACTTACACTTATCGAGAAATACTAACCTGTTTTCATCAACTCCACCTTGAAACCTAGAAAAAAAACCTTAATTGCTCCTGCATTGAAGAACAATCAAGGGACTATTCGCGCCTGATCCAAGATGGCGAAAGAGGGCGTGCGTGAAACCTCAGAACGGATTTTTAGTGGTATGCGCTCGTTTCAGTATTCTCAGTTTCAATTAAGTGTAGCGTTTCTCTGACGTCGAACACACAAAAAAAGTACACGACTTTGGTTAACTTTTCTTTGGAAGTTTTTTTTTTTCATTTGAATTAAACTATGTCGCAAATGTATCTGCTCTGTTTCGTTTAAAAACGTTTTTTTTATACCAACTGAGAAAATATTGTGACTATAAACAAAACAAACTAAAGTTAAACAAAAAGCTTGTAAAATAGCCAGCCTCTCACAATTATGAACATAATAATGCTACATTACACCTCCGACCCTGCGGCCCTATGCCCCAATGGGGGCTACAAGGACTGAGAGAGAGAGACACCTCCGATGGGATTCGAACAAGCAATCTTTCGGCTATCTGCTCCCATAGGCTAGGAGGCCAACGCTATATTCATTAGGCCACGGTCAGGCTCTCATCCGTAGAGGAGGATATCGAAAAACAGCGAAAGACATCTGGGCATTTACTTCGTGTAGAGAACACAGAAATTTGAACCAATCAAAAGAGAGAGAAAATTCACCCAAAACTTGTTTCAGCCAATCGCAGACCTTGTTTATGTCTATGTGCTCTACACGAAGTAAGAGCGGACGTCTCTGTGTCAAACGAATCACTCTGTGTTTTTAAGAATCTTTTCGATACCCAAACTTCTACAAAAACTGCATGAGAGTAGTAAAATATTGCTCCACAAACACCGGAGGGACCGATATTTAGACGAGGATCACATAACTCCTTCGTGTTAACGGCTGTGGTAATGGCGGTCTTTCGAGTTTCAGTGTGCAGTATGATTTCTTCTATGGAAATTTTCATCATCTTTAAGAACTTAGATTCAAAAAACTTGAAGGGCGTATCAACAGTTTTTCGGTCCAAATCAAGTGTAAAACAAATTGAGATTTAAAGTCCTGCGCTTTACCACTAGGCCATCAGGTCATCTCTTACGTCATAAAAATTTGAAGGGGGTATGAACAATTTTTCAGTCGATTTCGAAAAGAAAAGAAATTGAGATTTAGAGTCCTGCGCTTTACCAGTAGGCCATCAGATGATCTTCTACGTCATAAAAAATTTGAAGGGGGTATGAACAATTTTTCGGTCGATTTCGAAAATAAAAGAAATTGAGATTTAGAGTCCTGCGCCTTACCACTAGGCCATCAGGTCATCTCCTACGTCATAAAAAAATTGAAGGGGGTATGAACAATGTTTCGGTCGATTTCGAAAATAAAAGAAATTGCGATTTAGAGTTCTGCGCCTTACCACTAGGCCATCAGGTCATCTCCTACGTCATAAAAAATTTGAAGGGGGTAAGAACAATTTTTCGGTCGATTTCGAAAATAAAAGAAAAATTGAGATTTAGAGTCCTGCGCCTTACCACTAGGCCATCAGGTCATCTCCTACGTCATAAAGAATTTGAAGGGGATATGAACAATTTTTCGGTCGATTTCGAAAATAAAAGAAAAATTGAGATGTAGGGTCGTGCGCCTTACCACTAGGCCATCAGGTCATCTCCTACGTCATAAAAAATTTGAAGGGGGTATGAACAATTTTTCGGTCGATTTCGAAAATAAAAGAAATTGAGATTTAGAATCCTGCGCCTTACGACTAGGCCATCAGGTCATCTCCTACGTCATAAAAAATTTGAAGGGTGTATGAACAATTTTTTGGTCGATTTTGAAAATAAAAGAAATTGAGATTTAGAGTCCTGCGCCTTACCACTATATAGGCCATCAGGTCAGTTCTTACGTCATTAATAATTTGATGGGGGTATGAACAATTTTTCGGTGCAATTCGAAAAAAAAAATTGAGATTTAAAGTCTAGCGCTTTACCCTTAGGCCATCTGGTCTAATCCTACGTCATAAAAAAATTTGATTGGGATATTAACAGGTTTTCGATCCAATTCCAAAAAGAAAGAAAATGAGATTTAGAGTCCTGCGCCTTACCACTAGGTCATCAGGTCAGATCTTACGTCATTAAGAATTTGATGTGGGTATGAACAGTTTTTCGGTGCAAATCGAAAAAAAAAAGAAATTGAGATTTAGAGTCATGCGGATTACCACTAGGCCATGAGGTCAAATCCAATGTCATAGAAAATTTAAAGCTTCGGAGACATTTAGCCTCATCCCCGAAACTAGAGGGGTGATTTTAGAAAAAAAGTGTCCATATTCATCACTATACTGTGTAACACTTTTGCAATGACACCCGTATTCTTCGGGTAGATGTACAATTGTTGCCTTCCGTCGGCTCCGTGGTCACGTGGACTTGCTCCTTTGTTGAGACGCTTTTCAATGAGTGTTATTACGCTCTAAAAATTTGACTGTAACAGCGTCAGAGAGATTGATGTTTATATAAATGTTGCAGAGAACCTGAGAAGCTACTTAAATCCTTTGCTACACATTTTGATGTAAAATAGTTCCTCTCAATAAAGAACTAGAAAGTCTTTGCGAGTTTACGAGCATTTGTAGTAGTTTTCACGGATCTCTCTCATGGAGCTGACGCCGTTGCAACTTTCTTTAAGCACTCAGTCAGTTGTAAACAGTTTTTATCATAAAATATATTTATTAGTCTCTCGTAATTGTAACAATTTTATTGTTTTCTATAATATATAGCTTCGTCTCTAATAAGCACATATATTTGGACGACAAAAAATTGTATTCAGAGATATGAATTTGAATTCTTTTTGCACTTTTTAAAGCTCTGATTATTAACACTTATTCTATTTCAACTAAGGTGGATAGTGGCAGAATATCTACTGAGCGTCGAAGGCGCGAGGTAGAAATTTCTCTAAGCCACTATCCACCGAAATTAAAATAGAATAAGTGTTTTAGTATATACCAGCGAGGCAACTAATCTACAGAAATTTCCTTTCAACAAAAATGAAAGATTTGTATGAAAAAAAAGTTGCAATTCATTGCTTTTGAAAATCAATTTTTTTGATTGTATTTTATGCTCCGAATGTAAAAATAAAGCTTATCTTGAAATACTTTTAAACTAAATTTTGTTGCCTTCTTGGTGTTTTGAGGAATGGCATTTTCCATTTTCTGTAATTTTTTCAATATCGTTATCCGAAACGGACGGGAAGCAACTACTTCGGTCCGCTATTTTGTTTCGGTGTCATTATCTACTATTTTGGAGGTAAATAGTCCCACATCTGCTATTTCTAAACCAATCAAATCGCGCGCCGAGCTGGTTTATACAAATTATACTTATAATTGTTTTTGAGTTTTACTAGCCTATTGCGATGGTATTGTACAAATATATATTTTATCCATCTCTCTTCAACGAAAATTTTCAAGCTTGTTATTTTTTGTGTCACTAAAACCCGATCAAGACGATCATACTAATCTTTTGAATCTCCTTACATAAAAAAGAATCAATGAAAGAGTATTAAAAAAAAATAATAAGAAATAGAAAAATTAAGGCGTGAAAGTAAAAACATGAACTGCTTTTCCTGTCTGGATTACTATTTCCCTTCTGTGTTTACGACACCGTTACTAGCTTAATCTAGTCACAGTGACTTCTGCGATTTCTTTGACATTTGTTACGATTTTCCAGTTCCAGTTGCAGTTTCTGTCATTATCGGTACAATGCTTTTGTCGTAGTCGAGGTATCCGTCAAAACAAGTACTGGTTTTCTTTTGGCTTTATAATAGTGTTCTAGGCACAGACTATGTTTTTGTCACAATCGTACAGTTTTCCAAAGACCATTGTGTTTTTTAATCTTTCTAGGATTCCTGTTCTTTTTCGAAAACGTTTCTCGCCTCTCAGAAAATGCAAGTTTATGGGAATTTCTTTCCACTAAAGCTAGAGATCAGCAGATTTCATGTTTTTAAACTTTTGGCACTTGGACAAGTCAGCCATGATGGTATGAGGTCGCGTGTTCCTAACATCTAAAAGAACAAAAACAACTATAATCAGTTGGTACTTGCTACACTAATCTTGGTGTAACTTGAGTTCGACTTAGTACATGTTTTTACGAAGGACATCACCACCATCACTGTCACCGTCACCATTATCACCATTACCGTCATCGTCACCACCATCATCACTATGATCATCATCACAATCACTATTATCACTATCACTATCACGGCCATCATCACCGTCACCATCACCGTTGCCATCATCATTACCATCACCATCATCATCGTCACCGTTACCGTCACCATTATTATCATCATCATTATCATCATCACCATCATCATCACATTCACCATTATCACCATCATCGTCACCGTCATAATCAATTTCACCATCACGGTCATCATCACCGTCACGGTCACCGTTACCACCATCATCATCATCACCGTCACCATTACCATCATCATTACCATCGTCACCGTTACCATTACCATCATCATCACCACCATCACCATCATTATACATCACCAAGATTACTATCACCGTTACTACAATTATAAGCTTCATAAAACCGGATAAAAATCTATAGTATTTTGGTTAAATGTACTTCTGCAAAAATCTCTGGTTTACAAACAATTTCAACCACAAATTATAAAGCTGTCGGTCCACAGCCTTTTTATTCGTGATTTTATCAACTCTAGGTTGAATATTTTAATCCGCCTGCTCAGCGACGCACTTCAACTCAATGCTGCTTTAATCCTAACGCTTTAACATTTTTTAAATTAGAGAACAATGTTAAGATTATTGATTTGATACCTCGTTGCTACTCTTCACTTTATAAATGTATCTTTAAATGTAAACAAAAACAACAACTGACCAGTTGGTGAGATGGCATCCGGGGTATTTGTATCATCCGCCACACACGAATCTGCAATTATTGGGAAAATATAATTTGTCGATACAAGTACGCTTCGTACTTTACTAACGCCTTAAGGCTAAGCCTTTACAAAGCACTGTACTGAAACAGGAAGGGAGTGGTAAAGGGTGTCCGAGGGTCACAAAGTTAACAGTTTTTCTATGACGCGTTTTTTAAGCAACTCAATTTTCAGGGTCAGCATCAATCATCATCACCGTCATCATCATCATCACCACTATCACTATCGCCATCATCATAATCTTCATCATCATCACCACCATCATCACCATAATCATTATCACCACTATCACCATCATCATCTTCATCACCATCATCATCTTCATCACCATCACGATCTTCATCATCATCATCACCACTATCACCATCATCATCATCATCATCATCACCATCATCTTCATCATCATCACCATCATCACCACTATCACTATTACCATCATCATAATCTTCATCATCATCATCACCATCATCACCATAATCATTATCACCACTATCACCATTATCATCTTCATCACCATCATCATCTTCATCATCATCATCACCACTATCACCATAATCATCATCACCATCATCTTCATCATCATCATCGCCATCATCATCACCACTATCACCATCATCATCTTCATCACCATCATCACTACAACGACTTATTTTCAGTATCACCACCACCATCATTAACCATCAACATCGCAACCATCAACACCAATCATTATCACCATCACTGCCAACATAAAATCAGAGTAGTAATCGCAATAAGAATGTTTTTTAAGGTTTACTTCACGGTAATAAACTATTCTACATAAACAAGAAGTAATTTTTTTACTTCTGAAAATAGTCTAAAGGAGTTAATACAATAACAAAATAACCCAATTCACTCTCATTAATTCAATCAAAAATATTAGTAAGAAATAATGAAACTAAATGGTAACAAAGAATCTCACCTTTGTCTTGTTGCAAGCAAAGCAAATGATGATTTACTTGCTGTAGTTTTATCAGCTCTGCAAAGTACTAAATAAAGAGGAACATGTTAAGAGCTTCCATTTAAAATACTTGACGATTTACTGTTTGTTCTGATTGGCTAAAACTCTAAAACATATGTAGGGCTTGTGTTTATTTAAAGGCAACCGATCCTAGGATTCTTGATTCTTTTCTCTTTCCATTTCTTGTGTAGTTTAAGGTGCAATACGAAATTTAATAAGCCGAAGCTGTAATGTTTAATCTTTGCTGTAAGTAGAGTGGAAAGCTAAAGTTTCAAGCGTTAGCCCTTCATGTGTGTTTTACTAACTCGCCGAAAAACTTCAAAAAATCTATTCAACGATAGTCATTTAAAAAACTATTCTATAAGTTTAATCTGCAACTAATCCTGTTTCCTTTTTCTGTTTCAAGCTATTCATCACTCCAAAAAAACTGTTCAATGATATTCTTTTAAAAAACTATTTTATGAGTTTAAATTTCAACTAAACCTATTTTCTGAGCCTGATTGTTAGCTATGCCATGCTGATGAGGCCCAAAAAGGCCGAAACAGCTGTCCATGGCTGCTAACAATCAGGCTCACTTTTATTCATGGTAGATTTAGGGGTAATGCCCACTACCAACGTGGCCTAGTGCCCATATTATTAGCTTCAAGTTTGATTTCACTTCACTTTTACTTAGTATCTTGTGTGGGAATCTGAGCCTGATTGTTAGCTATGCCATGCTGAAGGGGCCCGAAAAGGCCGAAACAACTGTCCATGGCTGTTAACAATTAGGCTCACTTTTATTCATGGCAGATTTAAGGGGTAATGCCCACTACCAACGTGGCCTTACTGGCTGCAAGTTTTGACACTAGTATGTATTACCGGGCTTGTAATTACTACACATCACTTCTTAGAAAAATATGTTTCAATTTTTGATTGATTATGTGCTCTGAAACACTAGGCCACGCTGGATTTATTTAATATTTAACAAACAAAACAAAAAACCGCTCACCTGAATAATTTTTGCATCTGAAAAGTGCACACCAAGGCGACTCAGGACGGCCGATGTGTCCTGTAATGAAACAAATGCCGTGAGAAAACCACAAAATATATCCTTCATTATATAGACACCGATAAAATACCAGGATTTCTCCACTGACAAAAATTTGGTATCCAGTGCAGATACCATTTTTATCTTTCACAAAATTACAAATTTCTGCACGGAATTACACATTTTTGCACAGAATTACAAAATAATTGCACTGCTCTTGACCAATCAGAATCAATTAATTTTTTTATGTATATGATTAGGGCAAAACTCCACAAACTCTTTCAAGGCATTTAGGCAACACATTTAATAACGTCCACGACAAACTGACTTACTGCAGAAGATCTTACTTGTAGCGTCTCCGCAATAGATATAAACCTAGAAAGTAAAACAGTACTCAGTAAATTTCAAGGATTTCTTTTGTTTGATAAATCAATTTGGATGGTTCCCAATTGGTGCACAGACTTTAAAGTAATATATTAAACATGAAAGACAGTGTTTCATCACATTCCAAACACTGAGAAGAGAGTTGAAAATACGACGCGTGGAGGAGTATTTTTGACGAAATTCGAGATGTTTGGAAACGTGATGAAACACTGTCTCGAGTATTTGATATATCTTCTCAATCGAAACTTAAACTAAGAAGTAAACGAAGAAATAAAATCGTAAAACTATATGCTAATTACGATCACATATCCAAACCATGATAATGCGTACCTTATACAACACAGACGAATAGAACAATCACTAATTTACTTTTAAATGTTTTAAAGAAAATGGGCCAAGTTACATTGCCAATCTTTTTAAACCTCGTATTACACCGAATAATCTCACAAATAGTAGCCATAATGTTGTTCAGGACTCGTACAAAAGTCAGTACTTTCATATATCTTATACATACATTATTTCTCACGTTTGGAACCAATTACCTTTGTCAGTAAAAACCACTGCGAATATAACATCATTTAGAAGGCTTCTTAATAAGCTAAATTTTACTGGCTGCCAATGTAATAGTTGCCTCTAGTATAGTATAGTATTTTATAAATCGATATGGCAATGTTATACTTACAAATTTATACTTTTATTTATATTAAGGGTTCGGAGGAGGGAGGGGTTAATTTTCTTAATCATTAGATGCATTTTATTAGATATTATTTTGTCAAGAATTTTTATCATGAGCCCCGTGATCGGGAGATTGGTCGACCACTCCCTATGTAATTGACGTTAAATTAATTATCTTATCTTATCTGCTGATGATGTTGATGATAATGATAACACTGATCAATGATGATGACTATGATAACACTAATGATGATGATGATAACGCTGATGATGATGATGATAACGCTGGTGATGGTGCTGATGAGTTCAGAAGCAGCTTACCCTTTCCAGTCACACCAGCAAAGCGACCGCAAACAAAATTTGTAGTAGAACACGTACGCTTTAGACGCCAGCTCTAGAAACACACTGCGTAAGAAAAAAAACCTTGTTAACTACATGGGTCTTTGGATCTTGGTCGGTTACATGCTTAGTAATTAGTTTCAAACTGCAAGAAAGGGGAAATAAACACGACCGACATCAAATTTCCTCAAAGTGACAAACTATTCGAAATATTCCATTTAATTTTAGCGGAGTCAGGTTGGCATAGTGGTAATCACTCGCGCCTCCCACCTCTATGACCCAACTCATCTGACTCCGAGGGTTTTTCTCCGGGAACTCGGGTTTTCTTACCATGGCAAAAATCGACTCCCAACTCATTCTATCCGCGGCTGCTATTGTGTATGTGTATATAACCCGCGTCCTAGTAATTCAGTCCTTGACTGCAAGGAGGGCTAGTAGCAAGGCTAGTTTATTTTATTATTATTTTTTTATTTATCTTAAAGATGGTAGAACCTAAACTGCTGCCTTATTGTGAACCTATTATCGATAAAATATAAAGATATTTACCTTTTGATAACAATTCGATTTTAGTATGTGATTTTCGGTGAAATACCTATGTATCTTGCCATATATGGTAACAATTTAGCTGTCCATTTTTCTTAGACAACTTTATTTTTTCATCAACATTTTTTTGCTTGATAACTTCATGTTAAAAAGAATATTAAATACACGTTTCATCTTTTCGAAATTTTTTAACTCGTTCGATACGTTCCCTTGTGAAAAAATAATATGACTAGTGATGAGTGATAATGACGATGAAGATGATGTTGGTGGTGATGGTGATGATGACGATGATGACGATTATGATGATGACGATGATGATGACGATGGTGATGATGACGATGATGATAAAGATGAAGATGATAATGATGATGACGAAGACGACCAAGATGATAATAATGATAATGAAAACTATTTTTGCTATATAATAAAAAAATATTTATAACTTACCTATGAATGTAGGCTATAAATGATGCATTTGTCTGCATAAAAATTACATAGAAAACAAAAGTGATTATTAGCGATCAAGCAATATTGTTCACACTTTTTATAATTACAAAAATAGTAATGAGATTCAAGACTGATTTCTGAGTTTATAAGTTTGAGGAAGATAAGATATTATTATTGTTATTATTATTATTATTATTAAATTATTATTATTATTATTGTTATTATTATTATTACCAGTATTATTATTAACATTAATAAATAATAATAGCTATAACAAAAAACCTGTGGTAAACACACGAAAGAATTTCAAATCCTTTAAAATTCCCAACACTCACTTACCGGCCAGTTATTGCGGCTGTTAAACATACAATCCAGAAACACTCCCTGAAAAGTAGGAAAAGAAAAAAAATAGGGTAATATACATTCAGTTACTTTTTAAAACAATATGAACTAATCTTTGCTGTACTAAAAAAACAGAATGTTCAAAGATAGAAAAAAACTTTATGATAATTTAGATGTAAAAAAATTCGTTAAAATTCAATTTGCTAAGTGTTTTGCATATTGGTACTTCGAGTGTAGTTTTTTAGTTAACTACTACACTGACCTTATAAGGAGGTGTAATGATATTCCCTGTCTCATAGTCTAACACTGAAACATAATGCTGAAGAGACAAGTTTGAGCATAGTAATTACAAATGATAATGTTGAAAGCATCATTATCATAATCATCACCATCATTATTACCGTCATCATCATCATAACCATCATCACCATCACCATCATCATCGTCATCATCACCATCATCACCATCACTACCACCACCATCATCATAACCATCATCACCATCACCACCACCACCATCATCAACGTCACCATCATCATCACCTCATCACCGTCACCATCATCATCATCATCACCGTCACCACGATGATCATTACCGTCATTACCATCATCATCACCACCACCATCACCATCATCACCGTCACCATCATCATCACCGTCACCATCATCATCACCGTCACCATCATCACCATCATCATCACCACCATCACCACCACCATCATCATCATCACCGTCACCGTAATCATCACCGTCACCACCATCATCATTACCGTCATCATTACCATCATCATCACCGTCACTACCATCATCATTACCGTCATCATTACCATCATCATCACCATCACCATCGCCACCATCATCACCATCATCATCACCGTCACCATCATCACCGTCATCATCACCATCGTCATCAACAACAACAACAACAAAAATCATTATTACCATTATCAACTATTATTATCATGAGCATTAGTACTAGCATTTCTTACCATAACTGCTTTTGGTATCATGTTACAATGCTTGTTTCTTGCAAGACCAACAAGTTTTAACCTATGCAGACAAAAATAATAAAAACTATTTTACAACGTCGGAGGTTTTGAAGTTTTTGCGTTTCATTTTCAAACGCTAGTGAAACAAGTTACAAACAACAAAATATCCTCACCAAGACACGTCTGAAATTTGCAACGGCTTCTTTCTCCAGGGTACAACACTTCGCTGATGGCTGAATGAAGGTAGAAATATTTTTCAGTAAGACAAAACAGTAAAGGATTGTCATTTTGTTTTTCTTATTGACAATAAAACTTATAAATGCTACCTTAAATGTTAGAAGAGACGGGAGAAGAGGGGGAGGGGGAGGAGAGTTGGCAAACTAGTCGGTCTAGAAAACAAAAGTTGTCAACCTTGATTTATTTTCTCTCCATTTAATTAAGATCGTAAAAACCAGCCGTTCCCTAACATTGCATAACTGAGGCTTTCTATCAGACTAATAACGGCACAAACATTTACCTTAAGTTTTCGGGTACAAACATCCAAAGCGTGGATATTAGTGTTCTGACACTCCTAAACCATTTAAGAAAACGAGAAAAAACACAATAAGTACAGTCATAATAATAGATAATTTTATCGTCGTTATCCTTTCTCTCAAAGTCGGCCGAATAAATTGCAAATTTGACTCATGCAAGAAACCATAAGACAAAGAACGGAAGGCACCTAGCAATAGAGGCACAATAAATAATGTTATGCAACACCTTATGTTTACTGTTTTTTTTAGAAACATGGATATTGTTACCTTTAAGGGGGCAATTTTTTGAAATTTGAGCAACTTTTTAAGGCATTTTTGAGCAACTTTTAAGTTTTTTTTGAGCAGAATCTGTCTAGGCCTAAATTTAAAGGCGGAAGTGTGCGGGTACAGATTGAAACATTATAATCAAGAGATTTGTTGAAGAGGAGGATAAAGGAGGGGGGAGGGGAGAGTGAGAAATCACAGTAATAATTACCTACTTTTCATTATGAGGATCTGCCAGAATAACCACAGGCCGCCCACTCAAGAGTGCAGCAATAAGGTGAACGCCAAAGCTGTAACTACTTCGGAATTGCAAGATATCTCCGGCTTTAGAAGAAAGAAACATAGTCAGTTATATTAATTTAGGGATGGACCATTAGAAAAGTTATGGGGGGGGGGGGGCGGGCGAA
>JAOEHV020026283.1:0-18075 GCA_025447995.2 Isaurus tuberculatus | reverse complement strand
AAGGTGCGCAGGATCCTAATTTCAGACCCTAAAAGTATCGTCAAGCACCCCTACCCACTTTTCAGGGGAGTCCCCCCAACAGCCTTAAAACACAAAATGGTATATAAAATATAAATACAAATACTTTATTTAATGTCTTTATGTGCAGGCTCATGTTTAAGTGGTGGACAGCAGAGACTTTGTGGTGAAGGTTGATTCTACAAAGAGAGGAAAACCGGAGATCCAAGAGAAAAACCCTTGGAGTCAGATTGAGGTCAACAAATCGCAAACACTTGGATTTGAACTCGGGTCTGCAGAGGAGTTACAGGCATGAATGATAATCACTAGGCCATTCTGACTGAGTATCAGGGCTACTCAGTTATCAAGAGATGCATTCTGTGTGGTATCGCTTCAGATGATAGCGCAGTCCTAATTAGCTTTAAATTAAAGTTGGCAAACTTGTGTGAATTTGTGAATACAATCACTTCAGTCATCAGGGATACTGTAGCTTTTCAAACTTTTACTACAAACTTTTACATCAATATAAATTTTCTTTATTCTAGTCTTTTTGTTGCGAGAGAAAACAGATCCATCATTGTTTTTCGTCAGAACAAGACCTTTAAGATACAGGACTCAACCCTATAGGAACAAATTTTCAAGTTAAAGGACATGGGTCCAACCCTAGGGCACCGACTGAGTTGAGGGACAAAGTTAGTGTTGAACACTACTAATAATTAATGCTTTATTCTATTGAAAACTTTGAGTGACACTGATTATTCTAGTGTGTAAGCACATCTAGATCTACAGGCAAATTGATTTTGAGCCGACTCAAATAACTTACTAAATTTCCTGGACTATGTGGCTGGTACTGACTTTTCACATTAAAATGTTTCATTCTTTCTTGTATTACTGTTGATAAAATGGAGATGTTTTAAGAGTACTTTAAATAGCAAGAGTTCTTTCTTGGCACTTAGCATGTACATATATATACATTAATAAGAAGTCACTATTTTAAACTGCCTCTGTACTTATATGAGATTATTTATTTTCAACCTAGGTCCTTGTATATTTTACCACCTACAGTTTGTGAGGATTGTATATTTCCTACTATGTGTCTTTCAGTGGGTCCAATTGACTTTTCATATGACCAATTAACTTGAGTCGAGTCAATGCATCGACATTTTTCCCCTTAGCCTTAATGCATTTCACCAGATTTTTCTAAGTGTCTCACAAAACGACTTCCAGTGAGTCCACTCAACTTTTCCTTGACAGGTCAACTTGAGTCGAGTTGAGACAACCCATCAATATTACGTTGTGGGATTCAGCAATCAACAACATTTACTTTTACTTCTGTTAAATTTTGCTATTGGTAATTATTACTTGACATCTCTTTTCCTGTTACTCAACAAAATCTGTATTAAACTATAAGAGTTGTAAGATATTTGGGTAATATCGCAGTTATGTTCCACCATTTTTTGATTCCTGTCAGTCAGGTCAATTTACCTAAAAATCGATCTGACTCGATTTGTGTGTAAATGGACATGTATGGAAAATATACCAAGTCAAACGTACGAATCAGAGCAAGTAACACTCTAATGCAAGTAACACCCTCAGCTTTCTACTCTATCTATGGCATTAATTAAACAGTTCAACATGTACATTTGATTAAACTGACAGAACTTTACACTTGCCTGCTTTCTCTTTTTCCAATTTCCTGCTTCTTTCCCTTATTTCGTGAAGCTGTTGACGATGAGTCTTACTAAGATCATCTAGCTTCTCCTCATACACTGGAGAAACACTTCCCTGGTTTAGATCATGGCCACTCCTTCTCTGTATTAATGTGGCAAGATATATAACTTTAATCAAAAATGGTTGCGACAGTGAAATGATAAAAGGATGCGGTAAAAATTTAAGAGATCTCACAAAAAATATACACAATGTTTTGACATGTTATAATTAAAGTGTCATTTTCAGGTTGGAAACTAATAGCCAAGTAAGAGATTTAAGATATTTGGTAATATTGCATATTAAACAGTGCCACCCATAACTTACTTTACCATGGCACATTAGTGGCATGCAACTCAAGTGATAATATTAAGCTTCACCCATCACCAGGTGCAGATTTAGGGAAGGGAAGCCAGGCTGTGGCCCCCCCTTTTAGTGGGACAGTGACTTTTGTAATAGGCTATATATCAGCGAAAAATTTGTTTATAGTCGTGTCATACCAAGCGTTACTCAATAATTGACACAAAAAATGAAAGCAAGACCACAATTGTTGCTTAATTCGTGAGCAGAGGAAAGTTTTTTTGAAAAACAAGGACTCACTGATTCTTTGTTAACAGATTTCAAAAATTCAGTTTTTTTTGTGCATCTAGGAACGTTTCAGCTTTCTGAAAAATTAACTAGAAAGGTTTACATTTTAATGTCGAGGATAGTGCAAGAGATGGAGCCTTGGCTAGAACTTCGTTCCCCCCCTTTCCTAAATTCCTGGATCTGCACCTGATCACTGGTACTTGCTGATCATGCACCAACAGTTAGTCCATAGCTTATGGTTTGTGGATGTACATAACATGCCATTCACTTGCAAAGTACAACTTAAACAAATTGAATAATACCACACACTTTTAGGAAAGTAAAAAATGTAAATCATTGGGATTTCTGTGTCAGGTCAGTTGGAGAAAATGTCCATGCTGTAAATCAAATAATAAGCAGAATCATAGTCAATATTATAATTAATTTTGTTCAACTGTTATGTTCAACAATGTTTTTGTTGAAATCACCAATTCTTGTTAATTTCATTTTATCAAAAACTCGTTTTGTAAATTTGTTGTATAGTTTTATAGTACTGTACTTATATGTATGTTACAAAACAATGTCCTGTGGAAATAATGATTAATTGAACCACAGATCAAACCAGACCTACCTTAATAGAATTCACCAAGGGGTTTTCTTTCAAACCACCAATCAACAATTTCTCCTCAAAATGTTGGTCTGCCTGCTTCATTGACTGTCGCTCTTTTAATTTCTTCAGCTCCTTAATCTTAAAAAAAAATTAATGTTCATACAAACATTTTTCAAGAACTTTACAAGGGAAATTTCTTTTTTCAGAAACTGTTAACTAATCATGGAACAACAAACAAATCATTTTTTCATTACAACCATTGTTTTTGCTCAACCCCCAATGTCAATATTGATTCACAGATTTTGCTTTGATCCCATAAATTACATGAGTAATCAGGAATTTCTTAGAACTAAAGCTTATATTGAAACAGTAACTTAGACCAAGAAACTTTAGGGTCATTGTGTTTTGCATAGTAATTACTTTATTTGAAACTATGATCTAAAATGATTTTTGTTGTCAAAAAATATAACACATTATTTTACCTGATACTGTATAAAAATCTAAGGGAATCGACAAATTTGACAGAAATTTAAATTTCTTTTAGTACAGTATGGTACACACAATTGTTGATTCAACATTGGATTAATCCAATCTACATATGTGAATAGCTTCTTTGATCTTAAAGCTAAATCTTAATGCTATGTTGACAAGACTTTCTGCCATTTTTTATGTGTGTACAGGAGCACCTCTGCACAAATATGGGATCACACATTTAAAACATCTTGGGATGTCACCATCTGCCACAAAAAAAAATCAGCATGCGAACATTTTACCACGATCATAGATTAAGGAAGCAAAGGATATTGTAGCCTTAAAATTAAAGAAGTCCTCCACATAATAGATGGGATTAAGCCTTTGCTGAATCAACAATGTTGAATGATGATGGTGGTAGATGCTACTGAAACATGTAAAAACAGAATGAAGAGTGTCCTGATTGACTTTAAAGCTGTTTAAAAACAAATATTTTAAAATCTAATGATTTTTCAATGATTGCATTGTTGTTCAAGGACTTTTGAATGCCTGTGTGAGCCATTTTGAAGAAATTAAGTCAATTTTAGTGCCTATCCACATTAGGCTTATTGTCTAAGCTAAGCTAAATCCTTATACAAGCCTAGTGGCCCATGGGGCCAGTGCTTATCTCCGGTTTTTGTAGTGTTAAGCGGATGAAAGTCATTGGCTCCCCCTCCACAGGACACTAATCCATCACAGGTTAGCTCCCAGCCAAAGCTGGTACTCATTTACCGACCTCGTAAGGATGGAAAACTGAGTATGCTTTCATTGGCAGAAAAGAAGGTCACACAAATGTCAATTTTCGGTAGAGCCGAGGAATCGAACCTGGGACATTGTGGTTGGAAGGCATAGATCTTACCAACTGGGCAAACCATGCCGCCATTTGTTGTCTAAGGGGGAGGGTTGTCCCTGTGTAATCTCTGGCCATGCTACCTTTCTATAGATCCTCCTTATAGCCAAAAACAAAATATTCACAAGCAGTCAAGGTAATTCCAGAGATGCCAAGGTTGAAGGGATGCTGGAGGCATGACAGTGGGGTCTGGGGTAATGCTCCCCCCATGAAATTTTGAAAATTTAATTTTTAGGAGGAGTGATTTCCTGCATTTTTAGTGAATCATTATTCCTTTTAAATTATGAATATAGAGTAATTTATCTATGTTTTCCTGTTCGGACTGTGGCCTTATTTCAGATGATTTAGATGACCATTCGAGCATAATCTAGTCAGCCCCAAGCCAAAGTGGGACCAGTTTCACAAGTTGTGCAAGGAAACTGGGGCACACTTATTTCATATAGTCACAAAACACAAATTCGGGAGTTGAAACTAAAATGAGAGGCAATATTCATTAAAACATTTTATTTCATTAAACATCCAGAAACAAAGAAGCAGAAGAGTTAAAATACCATGATATTTTCTTGTGTATAAGTCAATTCGTGTATAAGTTGACCCCTGTTTTTCAAGCCCAAAACCGTGCACTATTTTTGAAAGCTCATGTATAAATCAACCCCGGTGTCTGATGAAACAAAACTACAATAAAAACTGAAGAAATCAAAAAAAAATTAAAAGAATAGAAGCATTTAGTATTTTCTTTTTCAATATTTGGTGGCTCCTAAAGGAGCCATTTTGTGAGAACTGGAACCAGTTCTTAAAATCCAGCAACATCTTCCCCCTCATCACTATTGCCAAACAGATCTTGCCACTGTTCTGCAGTCAACTGGTCATAGACGTCAGGTTCTACAGGTTCGTCTTGGCATCACTGTCATCACAATCGCTCTCCCACTGCATGTCATCAGAAATGTATGGTTACATGTTATTCCTGAAATAACTTGGGGTCTGGCTTTTTCATGTGTAACTGGGCCAGGTGCCCATCTTATTTCCTGAGATAATCCTGACCCATGAGACAACTTGGTGCATGTGAACAGGCTTTCAGCCTTTGCTAGTTCATGTTTTTAGGTACTTTGCTGCCCAGAGTTTAAAAACAAAATGTATCTGGTTATATGTTTCTTTTCCTATTCCAAGGCTAAGAAATTCAACCTTTTTGATTTATAATTTTTTTTTATTTGTTTGTTACCTGGACTGGTTGTTTATAATATACATATTAGGAACATAATTTATACTGTACATACCTTTTCAATCTCTATTGCAGAAAGTCTTGATTCTTCATAATTGTTACCAGATGTCAAGACTGTGAAACTTGGTACCTCCATCTTCTTAACATCAGTATGAGACTGTATTTCAGACAACATTTGATAACTTAAAACTTTAAAGTTCCAGGAATGGGGGTTTCAAAATAATTATTGTGCCCATTGACACTAGTGTGAACTACTTTTCAAAAACTTGGCAAATTGCAGCAGCTTCTTTTTGCCTTAAAATCGGATACTGCACCAGTGTTTCTATAGAAACAATTTGTTAAATTTTTTTTACGAGGTCTGTAAATGAGTACCAGCTTCAGCTGGGAGCAAACCTGCAAAGGATTAGTGCCCTGCCCAGGGGGAGTTAAAGACTCTCATCTGTTTAATAAAACTAGGGAAACCAGAGATAAGCATTGGCATAATGGGCCTCTGCCCTCAGAAAAGGATTTAGCAAAACACAATAAATAGATCTTCCCCCTCTTCACTCTGTGAAGGGGGAGGTGGAGAGTTCATAGGCAGTCTCGGGAATCTCTTTAATACAATCAACATTCAAACAACATCTAATATCCCGAAATCTAATAAAGCTAACTTTTGTTTACAAGCCTGGTGGATTGCAGTTGGTGCTTATATCACCGGTTTTTGTAGTATTATAGGTAGATGAGAGTCTTTGACTCCCCTAAAAGGGGCACAAGTCTATAACAGTCTTGGATGCTTGTGTACGCATTAAAAATGGCAGTTAAGTACATAAGTAAATCCGTTTTTTACTGATACTGTGTTGGACATATTGAGAAATTACTTACAGTTTTAGCTTTGTATGGCGACATTAAATTATTTCCAAAAGATTCCCCAGCTAAGTTCAACCGTCCCTTTCCCTCTGCAGTCATACCTCGGTTGCTGCGTTGATGACGATCAGCAACTTTCATCCGCAGAACACAAAACTTCTGTTTGTGATTCTCGTAAAGAGCTGAAGAGTGAAACTTCATGTTGCATTCATTGCACGTCCATTCCATTGCTTAATTTTTGTGCCGTGAGAATACTTCAAATTGAATAAGGTTTGCAGATCTATTAGAAGCTTGCAGCCAAAGCTGCTATGACAGACTGAAGTTGTAGGACCAAATTAAAATTCCAGATTGTCTGTTGATGCCAGCACGAACAAGTCAACATCTTTCTTATATCCTTGTTAAGGATTATTCGACCGTACTTGAAAAGCTGACATTCTTTTAAATACTCCATGCCTACTAAACCTTTTTTTTTATCATCGACATTAATCGACATCAGGGTCGAACTGAGAATATACCTGATTGTTTTGGGGTTTTTGGCGATGCAAGCAGTGTTTGAGCCTCGTTCAATGCTGGTCAGTTGTTGCTCAGGTGGGCTTTTTTGGTAACAAGGGTAACGGGCTTAGATTCGTAAATATATATTTTTTATTTAGTAAATAATATATTTTTTTTTATCTAGCAAATAAGTTTCATGAAATAAAACAAAACGCCAGCTAACCAGGAGGTTCTTCTCCCCCGAAAGGTTGTTACATGTCGGTTAAGAATCAAACGCATTCCCGTCTACCCCCCACCCCCTCCTATCCGCCCGAACCCTGCCTACAAGCCTGAAATTAAGCAATCTCGGAAGATCACACAACACATGATTACAGTCTATCATTTAGCATTTTAATATCTTGTTTCCTTCAATACGCTATTGAATTAATTCTTTAAAAGCACTTTCCTGTCTTATCCTGTTCCAACTATTTTGGCAAAAAAATAAAAAGTTGTGCATAAACGATTATCAATCATCTTTGCTGGCAACGAGTATCAGTTTCAATTTGGCCAGAAATTCTTGGCATCGACTGTTCGGTTGCAGCAGCTCCGTAAAATAATTTAATACCGTTACACTATTTCATCTGAACAATTTTCATGTAAAAGCTTGGGCTGAATAACGCCCAAAAATTAAAGAATAATTTATGCTTTTAAAAAACATTTTTCTCAATTGAGACTGTAAAAACATAGTTTCTCGACAAATATTTGTCATTAAAAGATCGCTTCTAGAGTTGGCAACTTAAAAACACATCCTACAAAGGGGTCGCGGAGCAGCTTTTAGGGTGCGAGGACAAATTCGAAAAATTAAAAAAAAAATTCGCAGATAATTAGTCAATTTTTTTAATGTCATTTTATGCAAAAAACAAAACTTACAATGCATGTTTCCTTTTCGAGCTGAACGGTATTTAAAACGAGCACTCTCTTTTCTATTTAAGAAATTTAAAAATACAAAGCAAGTGAATGAATGACTGATTTTCTACATAAAATGAAGATTGTCAGTGAACCAACATGATCAGGAGCTCGGTATACAGTTTTTGCAGTACAGTCGAGATCTTTATTTTGAGAGTTAAGTTGACAAAAAAAAATTGGAGGCACCTATCCCCTTTGCCCCCACCCCAGCTCCGTGGGCCCTGCAGTACAACTACGATTTGTATCTTTACATAAATTGTATCCGCACATACCAATATTCGCAATAAATTTATGGTTTAAAATGCTTGAGACTGAAACCCCAAAATTACTAGAACATCAAGCCAAGCCCAAAAATGAAGTTTTCTTTAAATAAAAAGTATGTAACATCGTAACTAACTTTTTGGTAACTTCCAGTCTGAGTCATACTATAAAGTTCTTTTGCTGTATCAACGAAGCGTTTTCTTTCGTTACTTTACTGAAGCGAATAAAGCGTTCGTTTCCAGTGCAAATCCGTCAAGAAGCTGTTCATGTTTAACAAATTAATCCTCTTTTGCGGATCAAAACTGACTCTGTTTTCACGAAACTAGGATTAACCAGTGATTCAATTTGTAAACGCACCTTTTTATCTCCATCTTGATCCCACACACAGAGAAACTGCCGACTCTCTTTTGCAGAAATAATCACGTCCAGTTTTCAAAAATATCCTTTATCCATCTTCAAATTAAAAGTGACACGATATAAAATGGCTAAATGAAAACAATAATGACTATTGCGACAAAAACAGCAACCATAATGATTTCAATAACCCCTATAAAGGGCACACTTCGAGACCTTATCATTTTGCCCTTTGGGTTGTCTCAAAATGCATATAAAATGTATTAATTTTTGACTGACTAACTTTTGGCTTATGATGTTCACGTAATATAGATTTTGATCAGAATTACTATCTGAAAAGTTTTACATTTTTATTTGCCAGATCCAACTTTGACCAGTTTCTTAGCTACCTTGTTGGCTGGTGTCCATATAGTCACCTGCTTTCAGTTTGTGACTGTGTGTACTAGACTGGGCTACAATCCTAAAATTGCTCTTAATGCTTATTTTTCATGCTCTGTTATGGCGTTCTGTCGCGGACAAAAATATATCACATTAAAATTCCAGTCGAAAAACTGTAAAATAAAACGAATTCTAATTACTTAAAAAATGAGTCAAAAATTACAAAAAATGAGTGGAAAATTAAACAAAAAAAGAGTCGAACATTTTAAAAAATGAGTCTAGAATATTAAAAAAATAAATCAGAAATTAACAGAAATGAGTCGAGAATGTAAAAGAAAAACAAGTTGAGATCTTAAGTCAAACCAAGTTATGAGAATGTCTAATTTTTTCATTACCCTTCAAAGATTTTCCATCTTTAACTAATTGTTTGAGTGTTGTTTGAGCATTAAAAGTATCTGAAGATTTATCACATCCGGAAGACCTGCAATTTTACTTTGTCTTGTGTGTTCTTTTGTGTCTTTTTAAGTTACTTAGAATGCTGAAGCACTTTTCACACTGATCACAGCAGTAAGGTTTCTTTCCTGTGTGTGTTCTATTGTGTACAATCAGATTGCTCGACCTTCTGAATGACTTGTCACAATGGTCACATTGGTAAGGTTTTTCTCCTGTGTGAATTCTTTTGTGTTCGGTTAGACTGCTTGATTGCCTGAATGACCTATCACATTGATCACAATGGTAGGGTTTTATTCCTGTGTGTATTCTCTCGTGTAATCTTAAATGAGATAATCGACTGAATGATTTACTGCACAGGTCACACTCATGAGGTCTAAATCCTGTGTGTGTTCTTTGGTGCGAAATTAAGTTTCTTGAAGTTTTGAATGACTTGTCACATTGGACACATTGGTAGGGTTTTGAATTTGTGTGCGTACGTTCATGCTGGGATAAATCATATGAAGATCTGAATGACTTGCCACATTGGGCACACTTGTAAGGTCTCAATTCTGTATGTATTCTTTTGTGGCGAACTAAGTTACCCGATATACTAAAAGCCTTCTCACAGTGGTTACATTTGTAGGGTTTCACCCCCGTGTGTGTTCTTCTATGTACAAGTAAGGAATATGACTCACTGAATGATTTGTCACATTGTTCACACTGATAAGGTTTCAAGCCTATGTGTTTTCTTTTGTGTACGATTAAAGTATTTGATGCAGTGTAGGACTTGCCACATTGATCACAATGGTAAGGTTTCAAACCTGCATGTGTTGCTTTATGTCGAATTAAATTACCTTTAAGACTAAAAGACTTTCCACATTGGTCACATTGATGGGGCTTAAAACCTGTGTGCGTTCTTTTGTGTAAGAGTAAACTCCTTGGTCTATTAAATGCTTTGTTACATTGTTCGCACTGATGGAGTTTCAACCCTATATGTATCTTTCTGTGGCTTTCTAAACTTTGTGTCGAAGCAAATGACTTTTTGCATTGGTCGCAGTAGTAGGATTTTGACCTTGTGTTAGTTTTTTTGCGTGTTCCTAGCCGATTTGATTGACATTTCAAGATATCAGATTGATCACACGAGTAGGTTTTCGACCTTCTTTGCATTATTTTATGTAATTTTCCGTTACCACTTGATCCACCGAAAGACTTATCACACGTGTCACATTTAAAAGGACTCACTGTTTTTTTTTATGTTTTGTTTCTGGTCCCAATTCGGTAACACCTCCCAGGTTCTCTTTTGCAACAATTTCTTATAAGTTCAAACGGCTACGCTTTTTGGTTCTTTTCAGTTTATCCAAGTTTGTAGTGTTGAAGATCCACTGCAGCCTATTTCAGGTCTTTGATAAATCTTAAAGTAAATAATTTACAACTGATATGAGATGAAGAAGAAACTACCAAGTGTACATGTCCCACTTTTGCATCCTTAAATTCCTTAGATGGGCCCTGAAGCTGAACCTAACAACTTTCTTCTCATTAGTCAATATATAATAATAATAATGACAATAATAATAGTAATGCATATTTATATAGCGCTTATATAGTCAAATCCCTAAGCGCTTTACAAGGAAATACAAGGCACAAACAGTTGAGGGTCTTAGAAAGTCCGCCATAGCGGCTCACAGATATTTGAATAACCAAGAAATGCCCTCAGTGCATGAAAGAGACTGACCACAACACCAGGATCACTACCCTGCCCTTTTCGATAAGTGTGTGGGTTTTTTTAAGTCCCCCGATTGACTGTCGAGAGGCTGGACCTACGGTTTAACGCTCTTAACCGAGAAAGTGCGAAGGTCTAACCATTTTCAGATGTTAGAACAAAGGCAGCACCTTCTCCTCAATTCTTCTAAGACCCTAAGTGTTGGTCCGGCCAGGATTTAAAATCCGAGCCTCCCGCTTGATAGACTGGGCCTTACCAACCAAGGTAACCAGGCGGCGGTTGATATGAGATGAAGAAGAAACTATATATAAGTCTATAGGGATTCTAAATTCTTTTAGTGCTTGACATTAAGTGTATTGAGTTAGTGGCCCATGGGCCAGTAAATGTTGAATTTTACTGGCCCAATAAAAATTGTACTTCCCTGCTAGCAGAGCCTTTCTCGTGACGGTCTTGCAAAGAAAATTAAAAGACTCTGCCCATCTAAGCCGTTTTCTTTGTTGACCATGCGCGTCTGTAACCTAGCAACTCTGACATTATTGTTCTGACGTCTCGTGGCTTTCGCGCAAAAATGCTACCGCAGGCTCAAAAACATCTAGCAGTTTTTGAAATTTGCTCATGCCTACTGCTCAATTCCGGTTAAAACCAGTTTCAAAACCTGTTTGCTTCGTCCATGGTTGTGGACGGCGGTGTATCGAAGAAGACGGCTTAGATCGGCAGGGTCTCTCAATTTTTATGCAGGACCGTCACGAGAGAGACTCTGCTGGCAGGGAAAAATTGTTCTGGCCCAACTTTGTTTATGTAGTTGCCTGTGGGAGAAATCAGTATTTCTGGCATTGACACACTGTTTTTGCTTTCCACAGGGTTCGTGCTGGGGTGAGTAAACAAAATTTAAGGACTTTTTAAGGAGTTTTAAGGACCAAAAAACAATTTTTAAGGAGTAATTATTTTGTTTCTTTGAAACTAGTTCCCAGGACCCGCTTTGTAAATAGAAGCGGGAACGCCTGACTGATAAAAGACAATGAATTTCGTATTTTTATTGGTTTATGATGTGTATTTTGCGACAATAATACACATTTTATAGTTTTTATGGTACTTTTCTTTTGCAATACTCTAGCTTGAAGAATGTTAGACAAGAAATAAGGAGTTTTTAAGGAGTTTTTGCTGAAATTTGTAAATCTAAGGAGTTTTTAAGCGCCCTTAAAAAGGTAAATCAAATCTAAGGAGTTTTTAAGGAGTTTAAGGAGTAGCACGAACCGTGTTTCCACCAATCATGACTGTGATGAATGACAGATCTTACAAATATACTTTCAAAAAATGTTACCAGCTGGTACTGGCCTCAAAGGGCAAAAAATGCCTTGGGGCCATCAAGCCACCATTAATGCCAAGCCCTGTTTTTTATAGCAATACCACTCAATGTTCAAGGAAATCAATTTCAAAAAGAGCAAATCTATCATCATGGATAAACATTATAATGCACTTTTATCATGAACTTGTGCCGATCTCATACAGTCAGTGTATTATTTTTTATTTCTGAAGATCTAACGTCTTTTTTTCCAAGTTTATTAAGAAAAACATTACTCAATTTGCAGAAAAGGATATCCGATAGGATTTTGGTTCAATAAAATTTTACAGCACATTGATTTGATGTTGTGCCCTCAGGGGTTTGACAACGACAATGTTCATTGTTGTCAATTAAGATTGTTCTGACAGCTTCATATTTTACTGGCAGAAAAAGAAAGAGTTTAAGATTTAAAAAAAAATCAGGGATATAGTAAATACTCGCCAAGTGGCGAGTGTTTTGACTTTTGAGTCTGTTACTTTACTCGCCAGGAGTAAAATTTACTCACATTTGTGAGTGATTTACTTGCAGTGTGGAGCCCTGCAGATTACCACATATTCTAAATTACAATAGAGGTAAGAATAATTAAAAGTTCTAGACTTGTACTCATACATGTACATGCACACACACATACCATATATGTACATGTACAAATATATATACACCTACTCATAGTGGAGTGGTTAAGAGAAAGCAAAAGCTTTAGTAGCAATAAGTGAGATCTTGAATTATTGCTTTTTTGAAAAACGATTTAGTTAGCCTTATAATTATCCTTGACATATTTCCAAGTTTTCACACCTGTGAATCAAATGCAAAATTTATCATAGTTAATTCTGACAGAAGGGAGACAGTCTTTCTTGAAGTGAATCCAATGTTGTAATTGTGTCTCACTAAAGTTTTTCAAAAAAAAAAACAGTAACCTATCTGAGTAATATGTATGTGACTGCATTTTGTTTTTCAAAAAATAAATGCAGTTTCAAGAAATAATTCTAAAGGGTTAACATTAAACACTACTTGGACTTCAAGGAAAAGGTTCTGTGAAGGAAACAATGAGGTAGGCCGGGTAAACCATGCTCGAGTGCTGAAACAATAATCATGTAAACAAGAAGTAATAACTAAAAGCCAGTATTCACAAATTTAAGATTTCCATTTGCCAGTGGAATTTTGAATGTTTACAGCTACTTTTATAAACTTTTGTTGTTCACTTGCATAGAAATCGCAAATTTCATTTACGGTTTGTGGTTCAGCTTACATATAATATATGAATCAAATATTCTTTTGCTAGAAACAAAGAATCAAAATGAAATTGAGTGCAAACCCTTACGATTAAACTGATCAGTCAGTTACATGGTATGGTATGGTATGGTATGGTATGGTATGGTATGGTATGGTATGGTATGGTATGGTATTTTATTTATCCACATAACACACACGGATAAGTAAAAGACTCGTTTAAACGTGAACATACCAAATAACTATAAATCCATACATATTAAGACATTAATAAATAAATAGAATAAAATAAAATAAAATAAAAGTTCGAAGAGCAGTAATACTAAGGGGAAAACTAACTACATAAAATCCATACTATGTACAGAAGTTACAATGATATTTTACTCCAGTAGTCAGGTTGACATTATTTAGCAATGACTTAAAAACATTAAGAGATGGAGCTCTCCTAACACAGTCAGGTAGATTGCTCCATAATCTTGAGGTGATATTCATTTATGATATGACCTATGCATAAATCTACTGATAGGCTGATGTAGCTTGTTAAAGCCTCTAAGGTCATATTCATTATTATGAAATACGAAAATCTCCTTACATAATATTAATCGGCCCCATATTGTACATGCATTTGTAAAAATGGGTGAGAGCATTCATGAGAGTATCTATGATGCTCCGGGGTCTTTAGGTCAACATGGGGAAGTAGGTCACTATATAAAGATGACTTAGACATATTCAAGAGAGATCAAATAGCGTACTGATTTGCAAGTTCCAACTTATTAGAAAGACCAGGTGATAGCCCAACTAAAAGTCAAACCGGGGCACAGTATTCTAGGTGTGGCAAAATAAATGCCTTGTAAACATTAACCATCACTTCTGACGGTATGAATTTACGAACTCTCCTAAGAGCAGCAACTTTAACATTAACCTTATTGCATATCGATTTGAACATGGGCTTTAAAAGATAGGGAACTATCAATGGTTAGAACTAGTAACTTCATACCGTGAACCATGCGGTCAGCAAACAGTTCATATACTATAGTATTGTTTGATTCATCAGTCACATTTCGTTGTTTGTTTTGTTACTTATAATTTTCAATCAATCCTCAGTTATCTGATAACAGACTTAATACAATATAAAACGAATTTCTGTGGAAAAAAACTTACCTTTTCTTTTTATAAAATCAAAAGACTTTAAAATAAATAGCAATCAAATATCGGTGGAGCTCGTTCAAATTCTGTTCAAGAAGCAAGTAAACTCGTAACCAAGCTCCCTCTGTCAAAACTAAAACATTCGAATTTTGAGTCCACACCCGGGGGGAGGGGGAGGGTATATGGATATTTTCAAATAAAGTTCTGTACCCTCTCACATAATATGAGCTAACGTTTCAGACGAATAAAATTTCATCCTTCAGCCGTTAAGGAAACAACATAGACTGATCAAACAACGTGAAAACTCTTGTGGATAATATTTCGACTGTCCATTATACCAATCTTTGATGAAATTGTCATCTTTTAAGACAACATTGACAACCAATTGATCATTCACGGTTTTGCACTACGTTTTAAACCTATTTCCTAATTTTACCTACTAATAGCTGGATTATTGTGGCACCATTAAAAAAAAGGTAAACGACGTAAATAAGCCATAAAATTAAAGTGAAAATAAAAAAAAGTAAGAAAACAAAAATTTAAAAAAAAATTATGAAAAATAAAAATGCCATTACATTAAATAATTTTTACATTGATTTTTTGTCTTTTTATTTTTGTTTTACTTTTACTTTGTTTTATACTTTATTTTAGCGTTTGATGTATTTGATTTATTTCCGATCATTCAATTCTTAAATCGATCGTTTTTCTTTTCTTTCTTACTTTTGCATCTTTATATAAATATCAGGTAAAACTGTTAAAATTGTTTCGTTTTAAAAACAACTAAACGTTTTGGAACTACATTAGTTCATCATCAGAGTTCATCATCATCATCAACTCTGATGATGAACTAATGTAGTTCGAAAACGTTTAGTTGTTTTTAAAACGAAACAATTTTAACAGTTTTACCTGATTTTTATATATTTTATCTTGGCGAATTATGAGAATTTTGTATCTTTGTTTTATTGATATTTATAACTCTGGTGCCATACAGAGCTGAAAAATGCTCTGTTCTAAATATTTAATAGTAGAAGAACATCTTATGTAGGAATGTCGGGAGTTTTTCATGATATTAAACGTTTTTCTAGTCCTCCGCCATGTATCTTTGGAAATTGACTTTGCTCCCCCCTCCGGCTCCCCATCCTCACCCATCCCATGCCCTTGAGTTCATAGAATAGAATCAACAGATTAAAGAATTATCAATAGGCCCTTTGCAGCTAGAGGTCACATATACAAAATACGCCAAACTGGAGGGCAAAAGCATGTGAAAGTCTCCATTGGGAAATGCAAGACAAAGAAAAATCACACTTTTGTGAATTTTTGTGTTAAACACAATAATTAATATTTAAAAAAGTGTGATTTTTCTTTGCCTTGCATTTGCCAATGGAGACTTTCACATGCTTTTGCCCTCCAGTTTGGCGTATTTTGTGCCGTGTGACCTCTAGCTGCAAAGGGCCTATAACCTCTATCATCCACTGGATCTAAAAGTTACTTGCCTACTTTTGAAAGAAGAAATCCTCACAGTATTTGTTTATTAAGAGTATATTGAGCAGAGTAAATCCAAACGCACACGAGCCGCTTTTAGTCGGCGCACATTTCGGTCGGCCGACTGAATCGGTGAGCTTCGCACACCATACACACAAAAAGTCGGCCGACTGATGTCGACCAATATCAAAACGATTTGAAAAGTTGTATCACACAACTTCGGAATTTTGGTGGCCTAAGTGAAGAACCTTCACGCCACAGCTATATCTTAACATCCAATTCCTTTTATAACTGTTGAGTTCATACTACTTGTAGGGCTTAATATCAAAGATAATTGTTGGGTTGATGATTTGACAAGCTTCGTTTCGTGCAGTTGAAATATGTACGCAAAACCTTCAACCTCGTTCCAAGGGCTTTACCCTATGTTATCCGACCGCACACAAAACATATGGAAAAGTCCTGGGAACGAGGTTGATAAACCTTCACTTTCGCGGCTTCGCCATGTTTTCGTGACGGGATTTTTTGGGACATTTTGATGTTATTAAGGCAGGCAGTTAGCAAACCCAAAAATCGTTGAATTTTGTTTCTAGACCTTAAATCCGTTTAGACATATTTTCTTTGTAACATACGTGTGCTATTTTGCAAGGTGTATGCAATGCGCTGTTGGAATTTAATTCCCAGGCCCAAAGCCAGGATATTTGATGGAGGGGGGAAGTGGGGCGAAGAAGAGTGCTAGCCGACAAAATTTTGGGTCATGGTGTAACACTTAAAAAGGAGATAGTGACGTCAAAGTTCATGGTTTATTTAGCAAATGCGATGTCTTTTAATTTAATCATAAACAAAAAGGAGAGAAATTTGTGACAAAAGATTTGACATTTCTTTCCTTCTGGTAAGTTGGAGTCTTCCAAATACACACAAAAAATATTCTACTGTTCTGCTTTTTGAATAAAGAGAAAATTGAAATTTAGGCCACGCAAAAAAAGTGGATTAGCTTCCCCGCCCGACCACAAAGCAAAAGCCCACTCAGGATTTTTTTTTTAATTTAAAAAAACAACTTTTATCGACCAAAAAACGGTAGAAAACCATGAACTTTTGTAACTTTCTTCCCGCTCACCCGCGGTATGAATCATATTGTTGAAAATAAAGCTCGAGAGATTTGTGTACTGCGCAAGTAAATCCAGTTTCGAACCCGGCTAAAACCAAGGAGTTAAAAAATAGTATAATTTTAAAAAAAAACCGCCAGCCCGCCCGCTTTTTAACAGATGCAGCCAAAATACCGTGCATTACTTTACCGGAAACAAAATTGAAAAATGGTGGATTTTTGCAAATTCTCAAGGAGTTGTTGAAGAAAATTAACCGGTCTCACTGTTTAAAGCTGCTCCCACAATTTTCACGAACAAAAATACTTAAAGTTAAGATGGAAAACACAAGGTTTTACTACAAATTTCGTTTAATTTATTCTGCTTCTTATAAAGAAAATTTTAATTCTAGTCAGTGCACATGGAGAGTGGTCTATGGAAAACTCAGTGATCGTGTAGAGGCAACTTAGAATTCAGTTTATCTTGTAATTTAACTATGCTTCGTTTGTCACAATAAACGATTGTTCCTACAAAACCAACACCAAGCATTATCAGCGGTTGTATGTAATAACATGTAATAACCAAGTTTCAATTTAGGCCAGTTATTGATTACCATTAAATATTCGTGCTTGGAACTTTCAATCAAACGTGTTCTGGAAAAACAACCAATCAGAAAGAAGAATCGCCCTTTGATATTCAAATCATGGTTCAAACCACGTAATAAAAAAGGGAATTTCTTTTCCAAGCTTAGTGTTTATCTCAGTTCATGTAGTGAAGTCTTAAACTCCAACTGGGTGCGAACCAATACCGTCGCGGGTTAAGCCTGGTTTACAAGAGCGACGTAAACGACGGAGACGGAAGCAGAAGCATAACAGTTTTTATGTCACCGTGAAAACAGGTTTTCATAAGCG
>JAOEHV020026172.1:0-18079 GCA_025447995.2 Isaurus tuberculatus | reverse complement strand
GTTTTGACAGGACCTGTCAACACTTTCACACGTAGCTAAATATTGCCGAAAACACGTTTCTTGCTATAACTCGAAAATTAAAACAGATTTCAAGATGGAGTTTTCACAGATTGAAAGATATTTCCCCAACAATACCAAAAAACCGAAAATTAGAAAATGAAAAAAAAATGTAAAAAAGTGTAAAAAAGTATCCCCTGATACCATAAAATGATGACCTATACTTTCCGCCCGCTTACAGAGTAGTTGATTTTGTTTTCTATGAATAAAACTTTACACGCTTTTTATGTTACGTAATTCCACGCTGAAAAATTTAACAAAATGTCTGCACTCCACCTCAAAAATACCCTTCCCCACCCCCCCCCTCCCCACTCTCAAGAACGCACCGCGGCCCCTGTTAATTTAATGATAGCAGTTAGTATAAGGAGATGATGGTTTGGGAGACATGTATACATCTACTTTTAAATTTTTCTCTTTTTTTTTGCGTTGGCTTAAATGGTTGTTGCCTTTCTTGTTATGGATTATATCATATGTGTGATAAAAGAACAACTTAAAGAAAACAAGGTATCTTAAGAACGTTAAATATTTTTTGCAACTTTTGTTCCCAAGTATTATTACTGATTTTACAGCAACGGGGCTGAGTTGGAAGAAGTTAGATTAGTTTACTTGACTGCTGAGGGTTTTAACTTTGCTAAATTATGTTCCTCTTAATACAAGCATGCCTCCCTCTAACTTAACACACTTTCTCAGCTCTTGCTTGTACCTTGCGTCTGACTTGACGGAGATTAAGCACATATAAGCGTAGGCTGGAGCACATGTAACTTTTTTTGCCATCTAGGCCACTCTGGTTTAGTTGCAACTTAGTTGAGTTATTGTTAAAGCTGTTAATTTAAGCTTTTATTACATACTGTTACACAGCGTTCAGCAAGAAGATAGACCCAATATGTACCATCGACGATTGAGATCATAATAAATAAACCTTCTCTCCTAACATGCAATTGGCTTTAAGTAGAAGCTGAAGCTTGTCACTGGTCAGCGAATCAGATCACAACCATGTGGTTTGACGCCATCCGGCTAAAAATAGTTAAACCAATCAAATCATTTAATTGCTCATAGGTTGACCATGTGTAGTTTAGGGAAAATTGATTACTTGTTAGTAAAAAGATGTTTTTAGTAGAAACTGGTTATGTAAAAGAAGACAATGTAACTGCTGTGCATATTGTTATCAAAAGTCTTAATGTGGCCCCTTGAAACAGAAAAAGACCACAAACAACATTTAGCTGTGAAACAAAGGAATTAGTTCAAGGTACAGCGGCCTTAAAACTTTTTTTCTAGCCTAAGAACTTAATTAATCAACAAAAATCTGAGCGCATCATAAACATTGTGCGAAGTTGGGGAAGTAAAGTTGAATAAACATCCTAAAATTACCAAAGAAGTAACTGCGACATGCTAAGTGTTTGGATAATGTTTATTTTTTGTTTAAAACTTTACTGTAGTAACTGGCAGATGTCTAAATTGGTTATTACTTTATGCAGCTGGTATTACAAATTGGAAGTAACTGAGACTCATAGGTTCAGTAAAGAATTCTAATGTATTATTTTCCTCCGAGATCCTCGCTTTTTCGAAAGGTTTTTAAAATGAAGTTATGCATAAGCAATTGACTTGTAAAACCAGGATCATTTTGATTGAGGCAATGAATTGATACGACAAATACTTTGCTTTGTTTTGGAACACTCCCAGTATAGTGAATCTACCAACGATCTAAGTAAGATCTGCTAAACATTAAAGATTCAATAGTGAATTCATTGGATATATACGAAACAGAGGCGGCAGCAGCAAATATTTGATGTACGGGGCAGAATTTCGAGGACCGATTGGACGAGAAATCTAGGGGGTCCGGTTCATTCAACGTAAAAGTGAATTTTTTGTCTTCATGAGAGTACAGTTCTTTAAAATGAAACAGAGCCAATTCAAAATTCTAGTTAAAGTCGTTGTTATTGCAGTTTTAACGTAAATTCTTTCTTAATCTCTCTTTTTTTTCCTAGCGATTTGACGAATACTTCATTTAATAATGATGCATTCACAAATACTCAAAAGCAAGTTTCTTTTGTCCCCCCCCCCCTCAAAGTAGTTATGGGGGGAGCAGCCGCCCCCTCTGCCCCCCCTCCTCTCTGCCGCCGCCACTGCGAAATATACGTATAGCTTGGATTACCCGAGACATGGCGTTTTGATTTGTTTGAATGTTTGTAATAAAAAAGCTTTCAAACTCTTGGCAAACTAAATGATAACTGCAGATGCTTAATGTCCGTTAACAATCAATGTATTACAGACCAGTTTCAAATGTAGCATTATTAATATTATCCGTACTTTGGTTGTGATAGCCAAGATTGACATTCCCGGGGTCAATAACTCCATTGGCTCCCTGTTTCTTGATATCATTGTGTCCAACTTCAGAAACCTCGGCTTCCTCTTCATTTTCTGGTTTGTAAAACCAGTAGGAAAGGAAGTAAAACACAGTCGAAATACCTGTAAACGTCAAACAGAAATGAAAAGTAAGATTTTGTCTTGAAGGATCTCAACTATTTGGTGCTTATTTTTTGAATTAGAACTCGCACTCATTTTGAACCACATAACTTAGCAAGCCGAAAACTGCTCCTTTTTTTCCAAGGTCTCGGTTAATCGTAGTTCGTCAGCTTAACTCGATCCATTGGGCATGAGTACCGCATGTCCGACAGTCTTCTATACTTTGTATCTGCCCTATCTTGAATTCCCATATGTTTAACTTAAACAACAAAAAGCTACATATACAGAAGTTTGATATACGGAAGATGTAGGCTTGAATAGATAATTGGTAACTGAACAAACATAAACTATATATGTTGCTGAAAATAAATAGCAAATCAGTTACTGTTCATCAGCAGGATAACTTTATTGTGTGCAGATCAACAGTAGGTTTCGGCTCCATAAAGAATTTTATTTTCGAGTATTGTTAAACATATTCAATACAAGGAGCTGTTATTTCAGCCTGAAAGGTTCCTTAAAGCTCCACTTTAAAACATCCTATAGGTTAAATGACATTCTTTCGTACTTTAGTCTTAGATATAGGTTAAGAAAGATTGTTAATTAACCCTAAAAATGTTTTACAGTGGAGGTTCCCTTTAAGATGTTTCTGACGTTTTAAAATAAGGTTTCGAGTAGTTCCTTAAGTTACTTTAATCTGAGCCTGCGTTTCTCATAAAAATGGTTCTTTTTAAAATAAAACTATTTAAATGTATTAGAGGGTTGTTGCGTTCATAAAACACCAAAGTATATACATGTGCAGTTTTCAAATCCAAGTAGATGGTAGTTAGAAAGGCTTAACTTACCAAAAGTTGAAAGGACTGCAATCAGGAAACTGTTCGATAGTTTTTCAATGTCATACAATAAACATGCGCCTTTTTGACCACAGCTTTTACTCCACAATCGACAGGCCGTGTCGACAATTACACCAAACATTACCGGACTTGGAATAAAACCTAATAACTTATTCACAACGAACTGGAAACCCAAAGCGTAAGATCTTTGGTTGAAGGGAACGCATCTGTAAGAAAAAATAGTAAAAGTACGGCTTAAAATGGAGAAGCTAAATTCCATAATCCTTTTCCGAGCCTATTGGCCCATGGGGTTTCCGTATAGTGTTAACCGGATCAGAGCCATTGACTCACCCTGCACGTAATACTAATCCATCGCAGGTTAGCTCTCAACCGAAGCTGGTACTAATTTACCGACCTTGTAAAGATGAAAAGCTGAGTAAGCTTTGGCGGAAAAGAGGGTCACACAAATGTTCATGTTTCGGCAGAGCCGAGTAATTGAACCTGTGGTTGGAAAGCATAGATACCAAGTTAGGGACCAGGTTAGATTTTTGAGTTTGTGAAAACGGCCGTTTTCAAATAGCCCGTACGAAATAAAAAGAGCAATAAAGAGTATTTTACATCCAATATCTGTGTAACACTGTATCGATGACAATTGCCTTACCTAAGGACTACAACTCTTGACGGAACAGAAAAGATTGCAATTAGAATACTCATAACTCCGATCACGATCAGGAAACCAACGACGTTATTGCAATTCGGTCCTCGGTCACAGTAACCTGGTGTGACCGTTGCATTGGCATTCATTGCTGTTGCAATGCACCTGCATTGACTAGAGGGCTGCAGGGAAATAAAATTACAAATTTGCTTTCATTTACGTTATTAACAATAAAACATAAACTTTATAACGAATGATAATTATCTTTCGATGCCTGTTCGGAAGGAAAAGGTAAAAACTGAGTCTGAAGAAAGGAGGATTTTTCAGTGTTTCAGATTGGAAGATATTGAAATCCAGAATGTTTGCTCATTATTGGTACTATACATGGCCACATATTACTGTATGAAAGAAACAAGGGAAAGATCTGCAAAACAATTGAATTAAACTGACCTAAAGTTCTTAAAACTGTTGTGGAGCAAGAAAAAAACTGCTTTGAAGAAAAGCACTGTTGTATTCTACTAAAGTAAGCCGGATGTTTTTAAAAGAATGCAAACGTTTGTAAGCTTTTTCAAATTTCGTTGTTTATTACTTTCCTTTCCTTAAAGGAGCTATTAGATAAAGATTCAAATTTTAGTTTAAAAAATTCAAAAACTAAAACATTTTTTCACATAGTTACCCCAACAAAAGAATCTCTTGCCATACAACCAGCATCACAGGGTGAAAGATATGTCTTCTTGTCAACTCCACAAACAGGATTGATTGTCACTTTAGTACATCCGCAGTCGGAAACACAGCTCCTATAAAATTTCAATTTAGATAGTCTTGGTTACTTTTTAGATTTGAAAATTTTTAAGATTAATGAAGCAGCTTTTTAGGTACACGTTATATATATATAACGATGAATTACACATGTAAAATTGCTTTGCTTATTAGAAACGTTCTTATGGATCCATTTCTCGAAATATTTCTTTGCCAATAACAAGGAAGTCTGAATTTACCATTGATCTGTCATAACTGCACGTTTTATTAAAGTTTTACGGTTAAGCTTATATGTATAGTTGAAAGAAAGTTCACCAGTTATCACCGTAAATACAAACTTCGGTGAAATTGTAAGCTAAAAACAAATTTCGATGAAGCTTTGCAGTAGGAACCCGAGAAATATCCGATCTTACCACAAAATCATTTTGCTCATTAGGCTTATAGACTTACTGATCTCTTTTCAGACTTTTCAATTTCTTAAATTTGTTAATTTTAGGCGATGATTTTGTTCCCGTATTCCAATTTTGCTTACAAAAAATGTTTACCTCCTTTAAGACAGCTTTGTTTCGCTCAGAATAGTTCAGATATATTTTCTATCTTACGTTCTGTATTCAAATTTGTGTTTCTTTTGTAAGCAAATCAAACGATTGACTTCAATACTTTACATCATTTTTAGTAAAGTCTCATTAATTATCAACCATTCCGTGTGAACTACTATTTCAATAAATTTTAATGTTTCATAGTATAATGCAGTCGTTTTATTATCCTAATTAATAAGGTCCTAGAATTCCGCACGGGAGAAATGGAACTGACTTTTAGCTAGACTGAGACTGAGTGACAAAAAGTGTTGCCTTTGCACCTTGAAAATGATTAGACAGCAGACATTAAATACAAAGATTTGTCGCAAAAAGAGTTGAGAAAATTCAGTTCCACGGTTTTCAACTGAAGACATTTTTAAAAATTTGAGTTATTACAATTTACTATACTAAATTAAAAAATTATATCAAACTGAAATTGTTTTGTGATCTCTAGGGTAACCGAGACTATCTACTATAACTATATCGTGAAAAGCCCTGACTTGATTAGTTTTACGTAACTGATATTGTATTTGACTGTTTGCATGAGTGATAAAGTATGCATCATGGTAATGCTGAAATGAATGCTGATAGAATTGTTGATACTTTTATCATAAATTGCGTCGTTCACATTTTTCTTCCTTTCTCCAAGGTGTATCACCTAGTTCTCTTTATACGACTTTTTTATTAAATTTTACCTGTTCGAGTAGGGAGTTGTAAGCCCCACTACTGGCACGTCATCACATCCAGGTATCTTCCAAACAAACCCTCCCCAGATAAAGATACAATGCATAACGAAAATCAGTAAAGCAGCTCGTTTGCATGATTTCTTCACGTTGAAACAACGGCAGATTAATCCACCAAGCATGATGCCAACTGAAAAGAAAACAAAATTGCTAAATTGTAACGTCAATTAATATAAAAAATACAATCTTTTAAAAACCGAGAAATCTACATGCTTGCGTGACCCTTTCCTTGTTTTCTATTTCAGAAAGCTAATCTCGCGTAGATTGTATCATTGCCTGCCGCCATTTTGTTTGTATTTTCGAGAATTTAATATCCAGAAGTTTAAATGCGCTGAGCAGTATTTGTCAAAGGAAAGTTAGTTGTTCAAGTCATATGTTGGTAGGCAATATTTTCGCGTTTAAGAAATTATGCAACTCTTAGAATAAAGCTTGGAATTCAACGTCAAACAAGTCGTTTCAAGGTTAGGGGCCGTCGGAAAATCGTTTTCTTAACGCTTAACGTCTTAAGGGGGGAGGGGGGGTCTCTTGATAGGAGTGGACGATAAGAAAATACACTTTTGAAATAAACGAAAAACGGATATTAAAATGTTTGTTTTCAAGATATAAACCTGTATTATAGAATGATTGTTTATAGTAGATCTCAAATGTTAATAGTATCCCATCAAAAATTCAATGTCAGAATACTATCTGACGTCAGTGCCGCATAAACATTACACGTTTCATAAATGGGAACTGTATATAAAGCTCTGTAAGATTCAAAATCAGATCGGAAGCTCGGACAAACTAAAGATAAAAATGCACAATTTGAAACAAACTGTTTAAACGGTTGAATAATAGCATATGAAGTCTATGCTCACAACTTGTTGTTTACGTACATATTCCAGTAGGAGTGAAAATGCCTCCCAGTAAAGTTCCAATGGTTGCGTAATCAAGGCCGTACTTGAGATGTGTGATCTTGGCTAAAAAGGCACTTGATCCTTGTATATACAAGATACTAGCTGTCAAGGCAAGGGTGTTGAACATGTAGGTTGCATTTTTCAGCAGTCCAATTGTTGCAGGGATAAGTTCCTTCACCTTTCCTGTTAAACCAAACATTCATCACGGATTAATAAATGCTTTATATCAAAAAATAATTTTTTACATCAACGAGTTTTATAATGTTGACCTTGTTGTACAGTTGATGTACAATTAATATTCTCTGCCGCCTTCCAAGCACAATGTTTATAGTTTGATCATCGGCTTTGACAAGACTTAATATCTGTGTGATCTTCTTTTCCGCCACTGAAGCTGAACTAGCTTTAAATCCATGCATGGTCTTCAGGGAGCTAATCTACGATGGATTAGTGTCCCATCCAAGAGAAGGCAAAGAGTCTCATTCGTTAAACACTACCGAAAGTGGAGACAAGCGCTGGCGCAATGGCTCACTAGACTTGTAAAACGAAACCCAGTTAAAAGAATTTTCATTTTATAAGTACAGAAAAAAAAACGTCTGCTGAAAAATTCAAAACGCTTGCTTGAAAAATCGTAAAGAATATTAGTCGTTTTGTAACTATTGAGGTAGACTCTGAAAAAATAAACAATTGTAGCTACCATTAATGTTTTTATCATGCTTGGCCAAGATCCCATTCTTCATCGCTTCTTCTCTCATCTCCCTTGCTCCAGGAAGTTCCCTCGGAAATCCCAACATTAGCAGGGCGAACACAGTGTTTAGAATTCCAACAATTAAAAACCCCAGCCACCAAGCTCCGATCCACTGAGGGTGCAATGGTGTCAGATTGACTCCTTGCGGCTGTAGTAATAACGTTTAGAAATGTTAAAAAATCATAGCAGTTTTGGTAAAAATAGCGAAAAATAATATAAACAATCTAACAAGAATTGCAACTGAGTATAATTCAATTTAAATATAAGTTGATGATGATTATGATGGCTTTGACAATGATGATGTTGACGTTCATCTTTCTTTGTTAAAAAGGACAAAGTTTAAATAATCTCAGCTGCATTTATTCAACGCTATAATCAGTTTTTCTGAGAACTTATTTACATTTTAATAGTTAAGACTTTAAGGTTTTAGGAGCCAAGGATTTTCTTTCAAGACTTAAGCAGTTTGTAGATGACTAGTGCGACAGTTCAGAAACGTTATCTTCATCCTAAACTTTAATAGCTGCTAAGTTAATCTAAAAGCTATTTGAATAATACACTTTCTTAGTATTTCATAAAACATATTTAAGGTGATCTTTATTCCTTACCAGGGTCACATCCACATAAACTGTAGACATGTATCCACCTAGAATATACCCAAGTCCAGGCCCCAACCACGTTGCACTAAACCAAATTCCGATGTAGAGTGGCACCGACTTTGGTTGCACGTTCTCGTCAATATATGCTGGGCCGAGAGAGAAGAGTGGCATAGAGCCTATTCCCATGAGTACCTGGGAGGTGATGAAGATGAACATGTAATACCATTCAGAATCAAACGTTACTGCGCAGCCGGCACCATTGGTTAGGTTTGTTGAACTATCTGGAACGCATAGCCCGGATGTGTTGGATACAGTGGGGTTGGATACAACTGGCTTATATTCTCCGACAATTAAGTGCGGAAGGACAGAAAGAAGTGATCCAACACCTGCAATGAAACGTCAGTAGTCATTATTGATATTACCTCTTCGACCCGGGACAAAAATTTAGCCTCCGAGATTTCCCCCCTTTTTTACATGTCATAAGTAAATATCAAGTATAAGAAAATGCAGGAAAATGCTTCGGTAGACCGCTCGCCCGGTATACATAATTCGGTTTCATAGTCCGGTAAAACTTACTAATTAGCGACGTAATTAGAGATGGTTACTATAATGATAACTTTAAAGACAATGACAATGTTGATAATGATTATAATGATCATGAAAATGTAACCAAAACGCATGGATTATCCAATAAACACAGTTTAGTCATTAGTATTTATTAACATAAATAATAGCGAGTATTTTGAATAAAATATTGAGTATCTTTTTTTAGAGTATCAACCAATGGTATTTGTGGACTATTGCTAACCTTGCATTTTGATTGGCTTAATTTCAAGAACACTATTTCTAATGGTTACATAAAAACGAGATACCGTTTTTCGTTTCAAATATTTGCACTTTCAATTAGTAAATGTTGTTTTTATCATTTTCTTTTGGCCAAACTATGTTTTTTTAATATTAAAATGATTAAGAATTTCGGCCTTTTTACTTCAAGGGGTTATTGACTCATATGTTCGTTCGTCTTTGAGGTTCAATTGTTGTGTATCACTCTGCATATGTTTTACTAAAGTGCATATTTCACCAAAATGGGTTTTCACTAATTCGGGTAGATTAAAAAAAGTTGATTAATAAGTCCTACCTTAGATTTTGCTTTGGACTTTTAGTTTCGGAGTTATGACGGCTCAAACTGACTGTTTTTCAAAAAAAAGTCGTGCCTTTGGGGGGAATGGGAACTAGGAACGTGTTTACCGCTGTTTGTTTGAATATATGGTCATCAGAGATTGTTTGCGACAAGTTTTGAACAACAGATGGCCATTACTCATCTCATAAGCATATTTAACAGAGATACACGAAGGCCTATTTCTTTTTCTAGTTTTTGTGTTGATGGGTTCCAAGTTCCCATGCTCTTTGTTAGTAAGCAAGGCGCGCGACCTTTTTTTCAAAAAGTGCCAAATTTGAGTGTTTGAGCCGTTTTATTCCCGAAACTAAAAGTCGAAAGCCAAATCTAATCAAGAACGTATTAACTAACTTTTTTTGCTCTATCTGAATCAGTAAAAACCCATTTTGGGGAGAAGGGCACTTTGAATCACTTAGGTACGATGAGGCCAGACCATAAATAGGTCACATGACAACAGACTGTCTCTATACGGCAACAATGGAGTGGCAAGTACGCTGACTTTCATTGCTTGACAACAACACAAGTTTGACAGAAATTTCATTTTCAATTTCAGTTTTATTGTGAAACCTCTCCTTGGGGCTTTTCAGGTTCACATTCCAAATTAGTACACTTTAAGCTAAAATTTTGTATTCCTTATATTTTAGTGTCTCTTTCACTGTAAATATTCAATGATTCAGAATCCCCCTAATCCGAATGCACCATTGGCTTGTTGCTAGAGGGAGAAAGGCCACGTGATGAGTTGAAAGGTTATTAACAAGTTGTATACAAGATGCCAGCTGTTACAGCCAGAGTGTTGAGCATTTTCAGCAGTCCAATCTTTGCAGAAAAGTTTTTTTCATTTAACTGTTTTATATCTTAGAGAAATGACATCAATCCTATTTCTGGGAAGGGGGGGGGGGATGGGAGGAGGAGTAGGGCGTCTTGATAAGACCTCTGCCTTCTAAAAGGAACTTTTTTCAGTGATTTTGAAGTCATCGGACATCACCCATTGAAAATTTGTGTGGCTTTATGTGATATCAAATATTACGTTAGTTGTTTTCATACCTGTAATCAAGCTCCCATAACCCAGCCACTTGATCTTGTTTGTATGTTCTCCAAAATAACTGACAAAACCAATCAGAATCAGGCCTGGGATGTCATTTGAGGCTGTAATAATCCCAAGATCTTGACTGGTCATTGAAAAACGTTTCTCGATGGTAGGAATGTTTTGTGATAAATAGCCTGAGGCAAACGCTAAGATAAACAAAAAATTGCTATTAAAACTAAATTATGCCCTTAGTATAGTTAAAAAAAATTAAAAAATTAATTAAGAAATAATTGTACCCCAGTTTGAATTTTAAAACCTGAATAAGGCTGGCTTGGCCAGTTGAAATATAGTTTGATTATTATTTTTAGATTATAATAAACCACTTTGACTTTTGACTTTGACTTTGATCTTCAAAACTGATTAAGTCGTTTTTACTTTTCATTTATACATATATCTTTAGTTTTACAAGAAAATGTGCAGCGAATTAGATGTATCCAGTGGTGTGCTAACTGACGTATTGAAACAGACTAGCTAGAAAGAGAATAGTCAATTTAGGCTTTCAATAGAAGAAAAAAGTTTAGAAAAGTCTGCAGAAAACTGAAATTGATGTTTTTCGATTAAACTTAAAGTCTGTCGCCAGAGTTATCAACTAAGGCCAAGTAAAAAAAATATAAGTTTCTTATCCCCACCCGCCTCCTTTTTAGCTGGCGCCTCCTTTTTTATTTGTTATTTTCGTTACTATAAACAAAGGATTTTCAGCAAAATCTGAAAAATATTGCTTAAAACCTGATTACGCTACAAATAAACTTTTTAACAGCTAATAGACTTTTACTTGACCCGTAGCCATAAATCAGTCGTCAAAATGCAATATGGATATGAAACGAGTCTGTATGTCACGATGCGGCTTTACCAAAAATTATACAGCACGGAAAAGTGGTAAAGCAGAAGATAACATAAGACTTAAAGCCCAAGTAGAACTTTTAGTTTTGATTGCTATTTGTAAATTGTTTAGAAATTTTGAATTAACTGACTGCAATACTCGTTGTTTGCATTTTGATGTATTGTCAATAGTTGTACGCTAAGTTTACATTTTGGTAGTCAAAACAACACCAAACACTTGGTCAGGAAGTTTGATTATTTAGGTATCTAAGAAATTATGAAAGGCTGGCTAGCTGTATATATAATTTTGTCAGTTCTTGATAGAAAAGATACCAACTCCTTGGTGAAATGAAATCTTGAGATGAAACTAAGGCCATTCAACATTGTTCTTAGAAAATCCATGAGGTTATCAACCTGTTTCTGGTAAATAACAAAAATATACAATATAACAAATAATATGAACCTACCGCCTCCTTTTTTTGGGTGATTCCAGACGATAAACTAGTATATTTTTTATTTGGCCTAAACTGGTATGAACTTTAAAATCAAAGAAATTATACAACCAGTATTATATGAAACTGCAAACTTCGCGCACTTTCCAGTAAATGGTGTCCAAATATCAGATAGGGACTCAAGTTTTCTAATTTGCAGTGAAACTTTTATTCGTAGTTAAATTCATATTTTTGCTACCGAGTTACTAGAAATACCTCAACCAAGTTGAACGTTTGCATTTTCATGTCACTTTGAGATTTGCCTTGTTACAAAAAGGCATTATCGGTTAAGAATTTGTCTTTCATTTTCTACCACGTACTTACTTTTAAGAATGGTTAGCATACTCAGGGAAAAGATGAAAAATATTGGTCCGTTAAACACTTGTAAGAAGCCTGGGGTGAAACTTCCCCAGCCATATTTGGGTTTCACTTCCTCTTCCTTTTTCATCCTTGGTAAATGAAGGTTAATCTATAAAATAAAGTGTCTTTATCAATAGTGGTTAGACTGTAACGTACATACAACGCAACAGCTTACCGGCAAATGGTGGCTCAAGTTTTTTTAAAATCTTATAAAAATCAAAACAATTTGAAGCATTTAAATCTAACCTTGGCATCTGCACGAAACCAATAAAAAAAAACCCGCATCTATCAACATCGCCAATTGTAATAATTAAAACCACGTCTCTTAGATTATGAATATTTTATGTCCTCAAATTGTGCAAGGAAAAGCTAGGTGCATTGTCAGTTGTGTTTGTCATGCTTTAATTTACTAGATTGAACTGCCACCGAATCTGAAAAACCAGAAAAAAAAAGAAATCAGGATAATTGAGTGGTGGCGCAGTTGGTAAGATCTCTGCCTTCCAACCACAAGGTCCTAGGTTACAAATGTCACCTTTTCCGCCAAAGCTTACTCAGCTTTCCATCCTTACGCGAGGTCGATAAATGAGTACCAGCTTCGGCTTGGAACTAGCCTACAATGGATTAGTGTCCCGTCCAGGGGGAGTCAATGACTCAGCTCATCTGCTTAACACTGCAGAAACCGGTGATAAGCGCCGGCTCCATGGGCCACTGTAGGCTCGTAAAAGGATTTAGCTTTTAGCTGGCATCCACACGAATCCAATAAAAGAAAACGCATCTATAAAAAATGCCAATGGCAATTATTCAACCACGTTTCTTAGATAATTAATATTTTATGTCCTCAAATTGTGCAAGGAAAAGCTAGGTGCATTGTCAGTTGTGTTTGTCATGCTTTAATTTACTAGATTGAACTGCCACCGAATCTGAAAAACCAGAAAAAAAAGAAATCAGGATAATTGAGTGGTTAGAACTCTTGCCCCCACCTCGAACAAGGTTCGAATGCTTGAACTCGTACGTGGGGTGAGATTTGAGTTGTCTTAATCTGACACCAAGGGTTGGCTCCGGAAGATCCGATTTTACTTAGCTTTTACGGTCGAGATCTGAATTTTCCCCAAAATTGGTAAAACGTACAAGCTAAGTCTATTGAGAAGCTAATAAAGTTATCTTTATTGTTCATATAGGTTAAAAGTTTGTTTGATATGTTAAATCTATTGTTTCATTTTACTTTCTTTCGTTGAGTAATGCTTCACAATTACAGTGTTGTTGATTTAGTTATTACAATGCTGTTTTATTGCTTTCATCAGCAGCAGCGTCAGTGCTTATACTTTTTTTTGAAAATGAAGTCAGTAAATACCTAAACTTGTATCACAATAAATATATTTTAGATTTTCATATTGATCTACTGATTAAATGTGCTTTTCATGCGTGCATAAGATCCAGAGTTAAGGATTTTTAAAAATCCCGATACAGCCACTCAAATGTTTAGGATTTTAAGAAAATGCCTTAAAAAGATCATACATAACACACAACTTCGGGATCACTTACCTACTCCTTGTGATAACTGTATAAATCGCGTAGATGGATAATAGGAGGGGGTGGGATGGGGTCAAGTCTCTCCCGGAGAATCGAGAAAAAGGAATCGATAAATGCAAAGGTCCAACCATGTGAAATGAACAGGTTAGACCAAGGCTACAACTTTTCCCTAAGTTATTATTAAGACTCCAAGAGGAGGAGACGGTTTTCAATGCCTAAACTGACTCGGCGGCCATTTACCCTTCTAATTGCTTGTCAACGATTATAATCTAAGAATTATAGCTTTTCACAGGTCCTTATAATCTTAACATTCTCGGACATTTGTTAACAATGGATTTTAAAAAAACATCTTGAATATTGGGGAGGCCAAAATTTTATGGAACAGTTGGAGCTTCCGGTCGAGTTGCAGTTGCGGTCCTGCTTTATGACATGAAATTAAATATTTTTCAGCAAGAAGAAATTTCGGAGCGTAAAAAAATAACAATTTTGAAAAGACATTTAGACTGCAAGTTTGAGTTTTCTATGAGTCAATAGAAAAAGAGAACGAGTGCGGCGTCACATCATTTTTCCACTTTTGTCATATCTTTCTCTGAAGTATGGAAAAACCAAGAAGCCTACTTTTTTTTCATTTTTGAGAATTTTTTTTCATACTCACTGACTATCGCTCAATAGTCAGTTAGTACGGGAGCTAATTAAATTGCGGATTAAGTGATAGCTAGTATGTGAGTGGATTTATAGTAATTCATTATGTATTGTTCCTTGTAGGTGATTCCTCAAGCGAAAGGCACTAAGATATAGTAGCCTGACATACATACACGAAATAGAGTATAAATAACTAAAAAAGCGACCGAGTTTGAAAAACTGTTTAAAAGATTCTGCATTGAAGAAGCTATTACGAATTACTTACCTATCCGAAATCAAGCTTTCAGAATTTTCTTGTTTTGTTTAAAACAAGTTGTGTTGTCTTCCCCCCGAGGCAACAGAAGAAAGATTGGGTAGCGGAGTAGCAATAACAACAGAAGGGTGGATAAATGATATTCTAAAAGAAAAATTAATGATCTGTCAAAAGTTTGTTTGAGAGCTAGAAGAACAAGAGGCTCATTAAGCCTTTACTCGTGGTACGAGTGGAGACTGAAGTGCGGTTGCATTCAGTTATTTTAACCCTTGAAGCCAATCCCAAATATGGCAGTCACTGGACCGAATCGCTAATCGCGACATTAAAAAAAAAAGAAAAAAGAAAAAGAAATGGAACCCAAAAGTTGACTCGTGGTACCACGAGTAAAAAGAAAACTATTATAAAATTACATGTTTCTGTTTGACTCAAAGAAGCAGTGTTTAACTTTAAGACAATACTTTTTCACCGGACTAAAGACGACACTAGATCTAGCCGATATGGAAGCATATTATGGCTATGCTGGCGGTCTGTAAGTTAATTAACATCGCATTGGTTAAACAGACCTAAAGAAATTAGTATTTAATACTTGGGGGTAACAAAAGTTTTGTTATATCTTTAAAAAAACTATTTCTAAACTAATAATAGCTTTATTACAAACCACACAGGAAAGACAGCTTCAGTAATTAACTTTGAGGCTACAGAATTAAGTCTGTCGATTTAGTTAAGGGAATTGCAACGACGAATATACTTAAAGATTAATTTCGCGAGTGTTTTCACTATCAAAGCCTTCGTTAATTCGCTTCATAGTGATAACATTGCAATATGCGTCAATGACTAAAAAGTATGTTATCAATTCTATAAGTTTTTTTTTAAAAATCAATTATTCGGATTTATCTCTTTAGGGTAGTTTGAACAATAAACATAATCGTTTTATTATATAATTAACTTTCCACATCGCATTTTAAACGTTTTTTTATCATTATATATGCAATAGGACCAATAGGTTATGTATCGCAAATAAGCTAACGGTACATATAAAGTTATGTAGCTCTGTTAACACATCCTTCTACAGATCTGAACTAAATTTAAACAAAACATTAGATTACTACTTCGCTACGTTCCAAGTTTATAAAACTTTCGAAAAAATAGTTTCGTAATTTGCCAAAACGCAAGAAAAGCTATAAATGAATATGTTAGAATGTCAATAACCAATATCAAAGGCAAAAAGCTTTTTTTTTCTTAAAAAGTCCAGTCCTTTATCACATTCATTTTAGGGGTTGGGTTTATTCTCAGTGAGAAATGCATGGGAGACTATAAAAATGATTTTGTATCCTTTTGCCATTTCATTGTCTTTGATGGTTAAAACTGTAGATTAAAGAACACATAGATTGGCGTTGAGAAAACATGGGACCGATATTTATTGTCAGTGTGGTCTTTTGCCGAAGCATCCATGATTAAAAACCTGCATACTCGTTACAATCCTAAAAAACAACAACAAATGACCGCTTACCTTTCGTTTCAAGACGGGTTTAACTCGGTGAAAACGCCTCTGATTTCGTTTGGAGGTGCGCGAAGGTTGAGTGATTTCATCTAATAACCATTCACTGACGTTAAAAGAGCGACTTTAAGTATAATAAACTTTTTGTGGTAAATGATAATTTATTGCATAATGTTTGAATAACTTATTTACATAGTGAAACGCATGCACACATATCACAGTCAAATATAGAAAGGAAAATTTAATAAACTTTATTTTTAACATTCAGTTTTCTTTTATAACAGAGAACACTTAATAAATATTTTCTAGCTTCTTCCTAGCAAGAATGTCTAAGGACTTATTCGGATACATTTTAGTTTACAGCAAGTCACGGTCGGTGACTCCGGAATGCGTTTATAACGTTCAGGGACCGTGAAATGTTTCAACAATTAGACAAAGACTTTCTGTAGCTGTGAGTCTTAACCGAATGCACATTGCTTACTATTTTATCTTAAGAAGAATATTGTGACAATGTCTCTCAAAGCCTTGGCATATGAGAATGACTCATATGGCTAGGATGTTTGATTGACAATAATTTGCATACTCAAGCGAGTTAATCTCTAGTAAAACTTATTTTTTAATTCTCTTTAGGGATATAGTAACTTGAGTGCCCCCTCAATGCATTTTTAGGGGGGGTGGGGCGCATACTTAACCTCGTGTACAACATCGAAAATTTAATCAACAACAACACATCGATGAAACTTTGATCGCTCCGAAAGGAGCGGTTTATTAAAAAAATAATAATAGAAACAACAACTTTGATCGCTCCGAGAGGAGCGGTTTATTAAAAAAATAAAAGTATTGGTCATTTCTTTTGCAAGATTTGGTCGCTCCTAAAGGAGCGGTTTATTTCTGGCGACACAACAATCAACAGAAGTGGTCCCAGCATATCGCTCCCGCCACATAAACTCGTCGAGATAACCCGGTAGCATGTTTTGCCTCGTCCCTCTCATCCGCTTCAACTTGATCTTGACGCGGTTCCAGTAGCTTTCTATGTTCTGAGTGTGAGCACCAGAAACCGGATCAACGAAATTCAAGCTGTGATTAACAGTTTCATGACGCAAACCCGGAATCTGGCTAACGTTGTTGTTTGCACAAGCTTTTGCTTTCCATCTTTATTTTAGCGAATTGTTTGGAGTGGGAAGTTCTCTTACGAGTTGTAACTTTTTATTATTAGTACACGAAATTAAATCCATTATTTTTTTAATAAACCGCTCCTTTCGGAGCGATCAAAGTTTCATCGATGTGTTGTTGTTGATTAAATTTTCGATGTTGTACACGAGGTTAAGTATGCGCCCCACCCCCCCTAAAAATGCATTGAGGGGGCACTCAAGTTACTATATCCCTCTTTAGTTATGAGGAACATGCAGCCGTGACTAGTTAGTTTATCAGTAACAAAAAGCATTGTGATTTGCAAAACGTGGTACACGAAACAATGTCCTGCGCCGAAGTTAAAACGATTTAGCATCTCTAAACCAAAATGTTGGTTCGTTTCCCTTCAACCCCGACTTGTCATTTAGGATTTTAGCTTGACGTGTAAAGCTGATTCAAATCAACTTACGAACTACTGCTCTGGTTCAAATTTGTGCATTCATTTTTCATTAATTTCCTTCTTAAATACATCACAAAACAAAGAAACATGTGCTTAAGTTTCAAATATGTCTCTTGCATAATTTTATCTAGCGTTAAAATGCGAAAAAACACGCCAAAAGGCAAACGCGGGAAAATCGTGAATGGTCAGCTGTTCAACTTTAGCGCTATACAATTTTTTATTATATGGCAGACTTGCTGAGCGGGCAAGATGAAGCGAATTCTGTGTTCTGATTGGTTACACGAGCGGGCAAGATAGGCCCATCTTGCC
>JAOEHV020026082.1:0-10569 GCA_025447995.2 Isaurus tuberculatus | reverse complement strand
TACCTGTATACAGGTAATTGTACCTGCACTTGTACCTATTCCTGCACCTGTATCTGTTTCTATATCTGCACCTGTATCTGTACCTGTACCAGCACCTGTATTTGTACCTGTATATGTAACTGTACCTACACTTGTACCTGTTCCTGCACCTGTATCTGTTTCTATATCTGCTACTGTATCTGTACCTGTACCAGCACCTGTATTTGTAGCTGTACATGTAACTGTACCTGCACCTGTACCTGTACCAGCACCTGTATCTGTACCTGTATTTGTATCTGTACCAGCCCCTGTATTTGTACCTGTACATGTACATGTAACTGCACCTGTACCTGCACCTTAATCTGTTTCTATATCTGTACCAGCACCTGTATCTGTTTCCGTACCTGTATCTGTACCTGCACGGTTCAAGTTAAACTAAAGTATTCACAATTAGTCAGCATTAATTTTTAGCAAATAGTGAAATCGTTTAACTACAAAACGTAGAAAGCGCTTTTTAGGAAAAAATGTTGAAACACCCAGATATTTTAAATACAATTTGCTTGTTCTTCATTTCGGAAGTCAGCTGAAAAACAATTTTATTCGGGTCCAGCAAAAATAACCTCCACCAAAAGGAGAGATGTCAGTCTTGTTATTTAAAATTACGGAACCCAGTTGTCGTAGAATCAAAACCCTGTTGGTTAATGGTTCCTCCAAGCTATTACACTGAGCTAAGTAGGGCTACGTTCCTCGGATTGTTGTATAGCGTTATAGTCGACAAGTCTATCTACATTACTCATTTGTTTTCGACGTGCACGTGACAGCCGCTTCCTCATGATCTTGTGATGATACTTCCAAACACGTAACAGAATGAATCCAACAAGGATTACCATCTCAATCAAAAATATCAATCCTCCAATAAGAAAGGCTCTCCTCGTTTCACTGCTTTCTTTACTTGAGTCATATTTTGATTGATCTACGAAGAGGAACAAATTTGCACGATAATATTAGAAAGCTTTTAAAAAAAAATGCACTGCTGCTATATCAGAATGGTATTAAATCCGTATGTAATCACTTGTCAAATGTGTGATACTTGTAAATATCTTGAGCCCCTATACCGTTGAATAAAAAACCTACCGGTTGGATAAGAGGTAATCGTTTGTTGGAATTCCCTAAACCGACCGCACCCATCTTCCAAGCGGATTCTCCTCTTTAAAACCTCTTTGGAATCTGGACACCGACTATTAGTCAAATATGAACTGTTAATCGTATGAATTTTATATGAAGATACAGAACATTTCTCTCCGCTCTTTCTTATCATTTCTTTTGTGAGGGATGCAGTGTCATCGTCACATTTCTTGAAAACACTTTCTGGTAGCTTCAATTCAAGTTTAGCTATTGTGATGTTAATGACTTGAATTTTTGTGATTGTGGTGTTACAACCATCTTTTATAATCCATTTACGGAGTAGGTGGACAGAACATTGCTTTGATGATATAGTATAGTCCAAATAGCCAATCAAAGAAGCTCCTCTCTGTAAGCAACGGTCGCTTGCCTGGGAACAAAAAACAAAGTTCACCTAAGCTTTTACTTATACCTCTCAAAAATCCCATTAAGTACAGGACCCCAGCACTATTTTCAGTAAGTTTAATTATCGGCATAAAAAACTTAATATAACTAAATAAATACCAACAAAAAAAATTAGGGAGCCAGTTGTTCTTCAGAAAACATGCTTTTGTTACAATCGGAAACGAATTCCTGCAGTGTATCATGCAGTGCGGTTTCTTTTCCTTCTAAATGATTTTGGACGTAGAATTCTATATCACTCTTTGAAATCGCGTTTTGCTCAAACTTCAAAATACTGGCTACCATTCCCAGCTTTGTCATGAAGCCATTAGAGCAGTTGGGTGTATTTGGGAAGCTTGCGCAGATGTTGTACATATTAGAGAGCTTAAGCACCAGCCATTCGTGATCAAGCAGGTCAACCGGAAATGAGATTTCATGAATGCCCCATACTGCGCTTGTCATTACTTTATACAATGATTTAGAAAAGTAATTACCGAGCTTCCTTAAAGAAAATTATATGACATGAAGCTGCTACAAGGAAATTTATTCATTCAAGGGCTCATTAAAATCAATTTGCGCGCATTTTTTGTTTGGTCGTTTGTAGTGAAACGACGCGCGCGGACTCAGCCGAAATTTCGCTTGCGAAAATCGCCTTTTTCGTTTCAATCCTGTCCCGATAAACAGAGGTCATCGTGAACAAACGTTTTTACGTTCTTGAGGGTCTGGCAGGCATACACGTATTTCTTACAATCTTGCTTATGCGCTGCTAGACTTTTGCTAAATTAAGCATCATGATTTAAGGGAGTCGGCGAATCAAATAGTATTTTGATTGGATTATTGTCATCATCTTTTTGGGTTATTTGCCGGGAGCAACAAAGTTTTGCGCACGAGACTTTTGTTAGTTGTTTATAAATTTTAGCCTAAGGCAACGACATTTGGTGTCTCGTGAAAAATTATTTTAAGCATAAAACCATTAACACAGCAATTATTCCAAAGACAAGACGTTTTTTCTTGAATAAGGGTTTTTCAAAAGAAATAAATTATTTTCAAGCGACCGAAACAACACCTGTGATGTCACGTATTTTATCGGGCCATTTTGCGCTGTGTTCCATAACTCGTTTAATAATTTGAAAAAGTGTCTAATTGTCCACGTAGCTTCTATTGAACTTCCGAAAAAAAAAAGAAAAACCGATATTTTTGGAATTTAGTCTCTTGGCCAGAAATAAAATAATACCGTTCTTACTTTAAATGATCGGTTTCACAGTACCTTTCCTGTTGCAAATCCAGTTACAGATGGATGAGTGTTCAAGTTACAAGTTTCGCCTACGAAGTTCTTTGGCGGTTGGAGTGTTATGACGCTGTCCAAAGTAGGCTGGCTCTCTTTATCTGATTCATTTGTCCTGTTTTTACATTTGACTTTTGAGTTCAATTTAGGGCAGCCATTTTGATTACCTTTGGGAAAAACAAATGTTCCATATTTATCTTGTTAATATGATAAGGCAATAGTTTGCTTAAATTTATAAAGATTTTTAAAACAAAACTTTCGGTCGACTTGATTTCAAAAAACGCGTCTCGTTGGCTTTAACTGTCATTATTATATGGCAGGCTCGCTGAGCGGGAAAGATGAAGCGAATTCTGTGTTCTGATTGGTTAGATAGGCCCATCTTGCCCGCTCGGGATTTTCAGTAGTAAAGTGAAATTCTTTAGCCATATAATAAATCCTTTATTGAACAAGCTTGTTCGGTCAAGATGGCTGGATATTGGCCTCGTTCTTTTTTTTTTTGCATTTTCATGGACCTCGACTTCGTCTCGGTCCCATAATAACACAAAAAAGGACTTGGCCAATATCCAGCCATCTTGACCACGCTTGTTCAATAACGCATATATACAACAATAACAATGACAATGGCAATGGCAATGGCATTCGCGATAACAATAATGATGATGATGATGATGATGATGATGATGATGATGATGAGTCTCAAACCATGTAGTATCTGATCAATATGATTTTTAAAAGAGAGTGAGACAACAAGGATACTATGGTGAAATTCACTATTGGCTTTACATTTTATTTTTACAGAGCAACACACATCGTCAACACAATATGACAAAAAATCCTAAATGTAAATCAGGATTTTAATCACTCTAGTTGAACTTCGACATGGTGTCAAACAAACAGAGATAATGCAAAACTTTGCATCACGAAGAAGTGTATTTTTACATCCCAAAGCACTAATATCGATAGTGCATGCCATTACTCTCGCTACAAGGATTAAATCTCAAAGTCACTTTAGCAATCATAAAGACGTATATATGTCTATCGATAGGGCAAGTGTCGACGAATTACAATTACTGAAAAGGAGTCTTTATTTAACTGTTGAAGAACTGAAGAACTACGTCGATTGATATAGTAAGTCTTACTACAAGTATTAAAATGTACCGTCCATAGATCAATAGATAATGGGAAGCTACCACTATAAAAAGGGCTAGCCTTTTGTACTGCAAGGTTTGATCCTCTGTAGTTGGGCATTTTTTAATAATAGAGGTAGCTTTCCTTCATCTAAACAATTGTTCCTATCGTTTATGTACTAGAGTCTAGCAGTGTTTTTTACCTTCTGAAAACTGAGCTGTGAGAAATGACAAAAATACAGCAACACAAAGGCGATCTGGAACCATGACACATTACTTTAAGCTCTGTGGGAAGAGAAAGGAGTAATGTGTGAACAAGATTTCAACTTCCTTTTGAGATGTTTAAAATCATAGTGATTTAAACGCTATTTTAAGTTTTGTAATTGAACCCGTTTATATGATTTAATATATTAAGGAAGTTCAAGGTGATATTATAATCTTGCTAACTAATAGACTAAGATTTATTTCCAAACTAAGCTTTATTTACAAGGTCAATTGGAGCTACTGTCATAAGCTTCCGCCGCAATGGAAGCGGAATGTTAAATATTGAGTTTAGATTAGTTTGAATACTTCAAAACTTAGTTTGAATAAGAATATTGAGGTTTGAATATTGAATATTAACAGTTTGAATGTTGAATACCAAAAACTTCCACCCCCCGAATAAGCCGGGGAAAGTGCTTCTCAATACTTTACTTAATATATTGAAACAGTAACAATTTATCTGTCATGCAATCATTCAAATCAAAACTTAAAACTCATTTATTTAAAAACGCATTTGCATAATTTTTTAAAAATCTTATTGTCTTAAACTTCGTTATGCGCATAGAGCATCTTATGAATTATGCGCAATAAGAGTTTATTTATTATTATTATTACAAGACATTGAAATGGAAAAGGTCAAATGTATTTTAATCTTATTTTTGTTTTCAGAATCCCTATTGTACCTCCATGCTAGAATAATTTTACAATTGCATTAAATGCCCATCAGTTTTAGCACTTAAAACAAGAGCTAGTATCCGAACACCGTCGCAAAAAAAAATTTTAAACATTAATGCTTTATTTTTTCTAATTATTGATTAGCATAGACTGGCTTTTAAAGAGAATCTTTTCAATTCTATAGTTGCTTGATAATTGCTTTCTGGAGCATAAAACTTTGAATTATAACAAAAAGTTTTAATCAATTTTAAACTTTTGAACATTTTAGTTTAACCTTTCCGTGAGTGAGCATTTAACACTTTCAGTGCGATTTGCACACCAGCCAGAGTTTTTATCTGCAAAAACTTTGTCTTTCAATAAGTTTTCGGAAATTGTAATTATTATAATAAATTGGTAATAGGACTTCGTGTTCGTCCAATTCTGTCTGTTATCATTACTTGTGATTAAACAAATTGGATTCGCACTTCGCGCTCATCCAATTTTGTTAATCACGCGTAATGATATTAACAGACCGAATTGGACTCCAATCATGCAGTCCTATTACCATTACTTATAGAGTCACTGCTAGGACAGCTACAACAAAACTGCTCTTCCCGAAAAGGCCATTTTAGTCCAGCATGCTTAATTAATCTGAAACAATTAAATATTGCTTTAAAAACAGGAGTATTTACCGGCTGAAATTCTAGAAAATCGGGACGTCCCGATATTTGGGAATTTTGAAAGTCAAAACTCGGGATTGTCCCGATAAAATCGGGACGGTTGGCAGGTATGCAGTGATCTATTGTTGCCCAAAAATTCGACGGCGACATGTTACACAAGTCGATTTTCCAATATTGTAACTTTGCAATGCAAGCTTTTGAACCAAAGTCAAAACCTTGCAATGTGTTGCCTAACTCAACGTTGCGTAGAGAGTCGTCTTCGGAAAAAACAGAGGATCGATTTTCCGCGCAAGAGTGTTGCGCGCGCAGCTAGAAAATCGTCTTCGGAAGTAAACCCGTGTGGCAAAGCCTTTAATGAATGAATCTAACCCATAAGAAGGAAATCCTATCCTCCTTTTGATACACGCAAACTAGCGGAATTTTTTTAAGAGCACTAAAGCTGTAACGTAGCTTAAAAAACTGATTAATTTGGTGCAAGATGATGCTGAAATTCTATGATTTCAAAATGATATCCTTCATTGTTGAGACTTGTGGGTGAGGTTTTGAAGTTACCTCATTCACTTATCAAAATAAAATACAGATATTATTCTTACTAAATTTCGCGATTTTTTCAAAATCACGAAATGTAATACTATATATCAATTAATTATATAACAATGAAATTCAAGCTATTGTTTTATTATTGTTATTTCAACATGTCTCAGCTTCATTTTTAGGAATTTTAGAAGTATGATTATTGACCTCAATAAAATGTCTGACAGAACATAATAAGAACGAAATTTATTAGAGTGTAAATATAAATGTACCTATTTGGTATTTAGACTGTAGAATACCGGAACCTTATGCTTTCATGTTTGTTGTTGTTTACGATGACAATCATATTAATTATGTCGTTACAGTTCTGAAGTCAAAGCTAAATAATGAAGATTAGAAAAAAAAACGCGAAATATAATATGCTAATATTATAATATCATCTTAAAATCGCAAAATATGGTGCTTGACTTTTCGCGAAATTAAATACTCTTTGATAAATGACTATAAAAAAGTTGTATTATTAATTTGTTTGGTATTTATAGGTCCCATTACGTTTGCTTGATGGCCACAAGATTGTTATTAAACCAAAAATTTGGCTAAAGATTTAAAAATACTCATTACAAGTAGTTTGGAAGTTTTTGTCGCATGTTATCCATAAACAATAAAAATCAAAAAGCTTTGGTGGAAAATTGGTCGGGAAAAAGGAAATCATTAGAGTAAGTAATTGTCCCGCGTGGCTACTTCTACAAAATTAATACTTGATGAACCGCATGAGAAAACTGATCTTTGTTGTTTACAAATATTAATTGATTCAGCGCAGTTGGGTAAAATTGAAAATTTTTTTTTGAGGTCACACTTTTCAGTCTACTAAATTTAGAAAATTCTATCTTTTCCTCTCGTACTATCAGGCTTTCTGAAACTTTTGGACGAAAATGACAATTTTATCTTCGTGTTTAACGATAAAATGCCGATGTAGGTCAACTAAAACCTTTAAACAAAGTTGTTTTTTTAAAAAACATTTGATTCTTCATGCTAAAATTTAATACAAAGCATAACTGACGTTTTTAACAACAATTGAACAAACAAAACATATTATGTAATATGACAAAATGAAAATAGAGCTTTTATAAACAAAGCAGACAAAGCATCATAACAAATAGTTATAAACTTAACTTACACATGTTTTGGGCTATGCAGTATCTCTCTCCATTACGCTCCGTTTAATGTTTCTATACTGGTGATTCAGTAAAGTTTATCAAAGTCCAATGTTCAGATATTTTTTTAAGGATATCAATGTCAATATGTCAATCAAGTTAACTGTTTAGAATGAAAAACAGCTTCATGTTCATTCGTAAGTTGGAAAGGCTATAAATAAGCGCATTACAATTGTTGAGCTTTGTACACACAAGTGACTGATCATGAATAACTGAGAATCTTAAACATATCATTTGACAATTAGTACAAGTAATTCCTACTTTGACAATGTTCCTAAGGTGATCGAAAGAAGTATGACTTGACTAAATTATTGATCTGATTTTCATAAGACATTGCATTCACAACATGAGCGGCAAACTTGAACTTCAACAAAAAAAATGGCCAGGAGACTCACTTCGCAATTTCCAATGAAGACGTGCTCCAAAACTTAAATGAAAAAGACGGGTGAAATAATTATCTTGTTTTCATTGTTACACAAATTGAATTTGCTATTTGCCACAATTCTTGCGTGATTTTGATGACTCTACTATCACCAAAATAAAAACGATTTTCTGTGCAACATTATCTCAACCCTGTTCCTTTTTCCTGTTTCAGAAAAATGTTTATATAATTTTTGTCACTTCTAAAATACATGAGAGGTTTCTACAAATTTTTTTCTACGAAAAGCAAAGCTCGTTTTCTATCGAGCAGCGCTTGAAACGCCCGAAGTGGGCCTCGGCCCAACAAAATTTATGCACTAGTTGCATAATAGGCTCTTTGCAGTTTGGGGTCACGTGACCATAGGTCCATTAATCAATTAGCTGTGACAAAACTGAATCCAGAAATGGAAAGACCAGGTTGACACTAGTAAAGTTGCAAAGTTTCAACTATTGATTTTAAAGATGTGAAAAATGGCAAGCAACGGAAAATAGGACATTTTCTAAGGGTTTGTATGACTGGAGAGCAAGGCTTGCTCTCCAGTACCATTTTCACATACATTTCCTTAGAAAAACTTTGATTTTATATTCGCTGTCATTTTTGAAATACTTAACGCTGAGAGTCGAAACTATGCCTTCTTACTAATTTCAACCTGCTCTTTCCATTTCTGAAAATCATTTTATCGTAACTAATTAATTTAAGGAGGTGGTGGTCACGTGACCTCTAACTGCAAAGGGCCTATTGTGTCGTGGCAACGGCCTTCTGTTGTTCCGTGCCAGCAGAACCAATTCTGGCATCAGTGAAAATCGTTTTCTATTGGCTAGCACTAATTCTGGCATCAGTTTTCTAATGCCATCAGTTAAAGTCGCATTTTATTGGTTTGGCATCAATTCTGCACTAATGGCAGACAAGCCATTGTATCAATGAAATGGTTGCATAAAAAGAAAAAAGAAAAAAAAATTCTTGTTAACGTGACCATCTTCCTATTTTATTCCAGATTGTCAAAGAAAAATTTAAAAAATATATAAATGAAGAGAAATTTGCATTGACCATTTCCATTTTAAAAAGATCGGAAAGACGCTCTCAGAGCTTTGCCATGCCATGCGCATTGACCATTTTATTAGTTACCCGAAGCATACCTGAGCTTAATTTCTAAATATTTATGTTTTTGACAAAAAAAACAGAAAGAATGATAAAGTTTGGATAGTTGTCAAAAAAACAACACAGCTTTTGATCACGTTTTGAATCGTGAAGACAAGTGTCAAGTTACATGATTTTGAAAAGAAAATCGTTTTTACTATCATGGTTTTTGTTGTTCCAACAAGTAATATTGGATTTATAAAATCTTAATTTTGTGATAATAAAATTTGGTTTTAACTACAGGTATCTAAAAAAAGGTTTAATATATCTAATGGCGAGAAGAACAATTTACCACGTAACATCTCTGTATCAAAATATTTAAAATAGTTTATAAATAGAAGAATTGACAATTAGTTTTTTGTTTGAATCTCCTTGATTAATATAGCTTTAAAAGTCTACTGCCAAAATAAATTTTGATAGAAGAATATAGGAAAGGGGGTGTAACTAGAAAATATTAAATGTTGCTTTATTGTCTTTCATGTGGTTATTTTCCTACAAACAATAATAAACTATATGACATGTCTAAAATTGTTATGTTGCAGGTCTGCTGGGTAACTTCATAGTATTATAAAAATACGTTTCTCCAGCATAAAAGTTAAAATTTTTTAACAGTTAAAATGTTAAAAAGTTAAAAATCGAGCTTTCGGACTATGCGTACGCGTCCATCATCAGGATAAAAATGGTGTATATGCTAAACCGTCTGCTCAGTATATAAAGGATAATATGCAAACTAAACTACCGTAATTTCTCTATTAAGCCCCCCTGCCCCCCTCCCTTCCTCAACTAGAAATGAATAAGACCCCGGGGGGCTTAATATAATATAACTGAAAATATACTTTGCTCAATGAAATAAGATTTTCGTGCAGTTTTTTTAGTTAGTCTTTTTCAAGACAGTTTTGTTTAGTATTGCGAGACATTGACAACTATTATAAAAACTGAAAATTGTCACTCTTCTCGTGTGTGCTGAAGATGGATAACCTCCCGGGGGGCTTAATAGAGAAAATACGGTATACGGCTTTCTTCATTCGCTATCTAACGTTATAAGCTTTAGGAGATATTAAACAATGACGTCAGCAACTATTAAGCGAGGGCTTTATTTTTTTTAGTAAATAGCGCGATAACCTCGGCTAAAATCTTTAGGTTTTAAATAGGGATGGTTAATTTACTGTACATATTTTAACTTTTGTGTATCTACACTTTTAGAGGTCTGTTATAAAGTTTTATTCAAAAACATTGGAACCTTTTAAGATTCTTTTGTAACATTGCAAACATAGTATAGAATTTTCTTTATAAGAATGAAGTCATCTTTTGTAATTGAGTGTGAAAGATCCTTCCCCCTTTTCATATAAAACATCAGCCTCTATACTCTTAAAATTTCGCTAAATTTAGCCTTTGCTTTTTTGTTATAAAATACAGTTTAAAATAAATTTAATTTACAGCGCTTTGAACACTGACGAAGACAGAACTGTGTAAGGCCCTATTTATATGATCCAGGATTAAAGGGTTGTTCCTCTAACCCGGGACAACTTTGCCGTGTGTTTACATGGAAAATATCTGGCCCGGGGCGACCAATCAAACACGGGAAATATTAGCATAAACACTCGAGTTGACCCGAGAAGAAGGGACAAACTGTTTAATTATATGGAGAAAGTTATCTCGGTTTGAAGGGATATCTCGCCTCGGCTAGGCGAGTTATCTCTGGCACCCGAGACAA
>JAOEHV020025875.1:0-18091 GCA_025447995.2 Isaurus tuberculatus | reverse complement strand
ATAGTCCATTCGGCCTGCGGCCTCATGGGCTATTGGCTTCTATCCCATTCGGGCTCGAGGGATAATTGTTAAATATCATTCTATATAACTCCCAGTGCCAAATATGTTTTCCTCCATCTCATCATAGGACATTCTGTTTTCTGTTTCTCTGTTGATTCAACTACCAACTCTATTGATCTACAATCAGTATGTTGCTATGGATTGGCGATCATTTGCCAAGTTAGCTATGGAAGGCGGTTTCTTCACACTAGTAAGTTATTCACGACACCATTTCTCTGATCTATTAATAATACACCACTGACTTTGTGTGTAATGAAGCATTTCTTTGTTTCAACATCATTAACACGCAAAATTGCATTGCATTGGCCTTAGAAGTACACAACCATAATCTTTGCACTCATCAGAGTTTTTCTTGCTAATTCTACACCAAGAATGTGATCATGTCTTTATTTAAACTAATGATTTGTTTTCTGTTCTGTAGGTTTAGAAATATTTTTAATTGATAGGAACAAAGCCAAACAAACAAATATTGGGATAATTGTTTTTCAAATTTATTTTTTATTATTATTTTCAAAGCACATGTTGCAATTTTTTGAGGCAAAAATTAAGGTGTATTAAGGCCTGTTTCAAATGTTGTGCCACTGCCATGCTGAACTAAATTCAAGAATTAAATTTGACGATAGCACAGCAGTAGCACAAAGTTTGAAACCATTTGGTATGACAACTCCAATTTGGTTCAACACAGGAAATAAGTTCGACAGGGTCTGCTGTGCTACATGGCATTAGCACGGCATGGTTTTAAATGTTGTGCCACTGCTGTGTCAAACTCAATTAATAAATTATGAAAAAGTATTCTTTTGATACTTCGATGCTAGTGTGCATGCTTAACCTGATCTCGTGCTAAACAAAAATGGCAGCCGAATGGCATGGTTCTACACAATGTCTTCTTCTGGGTTTTCTGATGATGAAGACTCTGTGTCACACTGCTCTATGCTTAGTATAGAGAGTGAATCGAAAGATGAGGACTCACATGAAGGTTCTGACACAGAGATTTTCAGTGAGCCTGATGATGAAATACAATATGGCTTGAAGAATCACAAGAAGAAAAAAGACAATAAAAGAGGACAGTCATCTAGCTGGCAAGACTGTTACATTAATGACCTTGGAAAACAGTTTCACTTGTTCTGCCATTTTTTATTTGGCGCAAAAGGTTAAAGTTTGACATTTGAAACCACTGCTGTGACATCACCATGTTCTTGCCACTTCAAATTCTATTTAGTTCAACACGGCAGTGGAATGACGTTTAAAACAGGCCTAAGTCAAGGGAATCAGAAAAAAGGAGACATCTCAAATTGTTGAATAACCAAGTACAGGACATACTGTAAAATTCCGAAAATAAGACCAGGGGCTTATATTTTTCAAAGGACCTTTTTAAGGGGCTTGATTTTGGAAGGGGCATATATTATTCGGAGGGGCTTATTATACGAGGGAAATTTGCATTACAAAATTGGCAGGGCTTATAATTGGAGGGAAATTTGTGTCAAAATATTTGAATGTGCAACTGGTAATATTAGGGTTTTGGCTAGAAATTCGTAACACATTAATCACACTGAAAAAGCCAAGTTCAAACACAATGGCAATTAACTTTATTAGAACGGAAATACAGTAAAAACGGTAACACATTTCAGGCTCAATGTTTACGATAACTATGAAAGCTCATATCGTTCTTCAAAAGTTACCTCTGCATCAGTGGCTTCAAGATAATTTCCAAATACAAGCCCCAGGGGCTTATATTCAGAGGGGCTTATTATAGGAGGTAATTTTGTGTTCCAGATTTGGGGGCTTCTGTATGGAGGGGCTTATACATGGAGGGGCTTATTTTCGGAATTTTATGGTATGTATTACCAACACACTGCTATGAAGCCATAGCTGTTGGGAGCATGTTAACTTGCATACACTTTTTAATGGCTTTTAAAAGTGTACACAGAAGTCATTGGTTCAAAGCTTGTTGAAACCTGTTTTTTTTGGTTGTTTTTTGTTTAGAATATTCGATCATTAATAATCACAGCACAAACTTAATCTTAATAAGTTATTATGGTCCAACTGTTTTTTGATGTGACAGCAAGCAGATGTTTTGAAAAATAATGAGTGAAATTTGAAACTAAAAATTGAAATTACTCACATAGTTAATTGTACTTTTTTGAAAGGCAGAATTCCATGTGAATTTCTGTATTTCAGTTACTAATTTCATATAATTTATGGTTTAACATAATTTTTAAATTGAGTTATACAATAATAAAAAAGCCCTGGTATGAAATTCAAGACTTAGTCTATTAACACTTTGTTATCCTAAATTTAAGTCTGTTAATATTAACTAATCTTTTAAATATAAAGACTATCCCATGGATGTTCAACTTTGCATCATGAGTGCACCACAGAATAACTTTGATGTGTTTTTTATGCCCATTGAAAGCCGTTTTATGTGTAATATATTTTTTTGTCAATCTCGTTCTTAGCTGCAAACTGCCAGCAAAAGTCTCTTCACCAACTTACTTGGTATACCAGATACCAACTTTAAAGGTCTCAACACTCTTGCTGCTCGTAAAGCCTTTAGACTGCCAGCATCTATACCGATATTCAGCTCTGGCAAGCTCATTAAACTGTAGAATTAAAAGGTATAAAAATGAAAGTATTACTTACTTGGAATGCCAGATACCAACTTCAGTGGTCTTAGAACCCTCGCAGCTCTGAGGGACTTTATACTTCCCGCATTTATGGGGACGTTTAATTGTGGAAGGCTTAGTAAACTGTAAAGAAACAAGCATTTACACTTAAGGTCAAGGCTAACAATGTTTTAATTCTGCTGTAGTTGGTCGGAATGTCGATGGCTGTCCAAGACATTAGCATGATGTTGCTTTGTTAGGGTTATGACAGACAGTTATCGAAGACAATAATTTAAAAATTACAGCTGCAGATTTGTAGATAACTTCTTTGTTTCAGCAAGAGATGAAGCAAGAATCAGTAGGTCCTTTAAGTTGAAATCTCCTTTCAGCAAAGTGCCATCAAAGTATTCATGATCAAAGGCTGTATCCTGTGAGTTGTTTGGCAGTAGGACGTGACAGAAAAAGGTGTTTAAAAATGAAACACCCAGAGGAAGACTCAGTTATAAAGGAACTGTGCAGTTAATTGCTAAGAGTTTTAAGATCTTTGTCTCAATATTTTTTTTCTTTCAGGCTGATGTTGAAGAGATGCTTTAATGTGCAACTATTTCACAACTTGAAGCATTGGAGGATTTTGATTTAAAGAAACAGATCAGATAGAGTTTGGTCAAAGTTAGAAGGTAAGAAAATGAACACACCTTGAACCAGGTAAAGTGAAGTCGGTAACAACATTTTTCTTTAATTTATCTTTCTTGGAGCTATCTTAAAGATTTCCAAATTCAAAATATCTTTACCAAAATTTGTTTTTGCGCTGATAAGTTATTTATTACTTGGTTTGAGGACAACAGTTTGGTTATTCATCATACTTTAAAAGTATTATTAGTTTGATTAACACTAATAAGTAATAGATTTGTTGTTCATTTCCAATTACGTATTTTTACTTGAAAGTAACCAAACTTGTAAACTATACATTCTGTTTTTGTGTTTTTATAGCATTTTGGCTTGTAGTGTGACATTAAGTTCAAAAGATGTTTAAGAATTACTTGGCAAAAATGTTGCCTTATCATTGAGCAGATTTACGTTTTGTAAATGTTCATTTTTCATTACTTTTCATGTTCAAAGAAAAATGTTAAGATGCACAGTTTTGCAGTACATCGTTGAAAAATCTTCCTAATTCTAAAATCTTCCTCATTCTTAAACCTGGATTTCAAAATTCAGTTGTCAGTTAATCTTTGTAATTGTTTATTAATCACTAAATATAATTTATTAGGTTTCTCTTTTTTTAAAAGTGGTAGAATAGTATGAACATCAATGTCAGAAACTTAATTTTTTTTCTAAAATTCTAACTATTTGGAATTATGTTATAATTATGTGCCAAGGTCATGATAATTTTGTTATAAAGCATTGATTGGTATTTAGTAGAAAATGTTTCAACCAGTCTGACTTTAGTAGTTTGAAAGTATACTGAATGAGATGTGTACAAAAAGTATATCGAAGAAAGGTAGACATATAACCATCTTTGCAAAAACTTGATAGAGAAATAACTGCAGTACAGTCAACATGAAGACAAGCAAGAGATTGAAAATGTTAAAGCATTTTTAGTGACATCCAATAGTTTCACAAAACAGATTTTCAAGTTAGACTGAAGTAGACAGACATGGTCGGCAGTTCAGTAGATGTTTTTTTATTAAGATCACAAGGAGCTCAACAGATAACAGGAAAAAAATTAGCATTTTGTTTATGTTATGGTGTTTATAGATTTACAGGTTAATAAAGGTTAACATTAATGGTTGTCAGTTTTGTCTGTTTTCATTTTAAATATTCATAGACAGTTCCAGAGTTTTTCATTTTAAAAACAGTAGTAAATTTTCCAAGTGTCACGGTTGAAATGACCTTTACAGTTAAAAACAACAACAAATATCAAAAGAAGAATTAAGTGAAGAACACTTTTTGTATGGAAAGTATTTCTCTTCTAACCTATGAAAACCTCTGGAACTGATAAACAGTAATTTTTGGTCAGAACTCAAGTTAATAGATAACACATTTAGCTTTGCTTAATATGATAACAATTCTAGATATTTTATTAAATAATAAATCCACTTCTTAATAATAATATTAGATTTTCAGGAAATTTAATACAAATGCGATAATATTAAGGAAATAAAAATGATAGAATATGCGATTTTAAAGTTAATTATCAGATTGAGTTTTGATATTTATTACGAAAAAAAATCTCAAGTTTTATTGCAAAAAAACATTGACTTAGTTTTTAAGTTGTTAAATATATGCAGATATATTTAATACTTTTAGCAACAAAAGAATTTGTTGAGGAAAAACAGTGGGAATGAAAAAAATGTTAAAAGGAACTAAAATTAATGTTAGTATTAAACTATATAAAACAAAAGTCAATAAAAATGGTAGCTGTTTTAAAAGTTTTTGAAATGATTCAACCAATTTTTTTTTAACTGATTGTTCAAGTAAGTGTTAGATATTAGAAATGTTATGTTAATGATACAGCAAAAATGTATGTATTATATTTCAATAATAAGATTTATTATCTATTCTAAAAATTAAAGAAAAAGTTATTTGTATTTTTATGCAATTTTCACAACCTTTTTATTTGTCAATGTTTGTTTCGTTTTTATTCATTCAAAAACTCGTCATTATCTGTAAAATTAACCGATTGCCTTTTTGGGTTTTTCTGTCACTGTTCAAGTTTTTATGATTGTGTACAAAACTCTTCCGAAAAAGATATTTAAACTCATCCAGTATAATAAGATGATGGCCCTTCAGTTTTTAAATAAAATTGTTTTTGTTTGATTTGTTAGTCACCATCCACAGCAAATATACATATATATCTTCCATTGCGGGCAATAATCTTTGCGTAATAGTTTGCAGAATACATTTGCGCATATTTAAAACGCTGTTTATTTTGTCATTTAAGTTTTTGACACATCTTTTTAGTAAAATAATTTCTGTTGTAGCAATCTGTTCAAACAATCTCTTTTTGAAAGGCGTCCGTAGACATTACTTAGGATAGTTTCGGTGTTGAACAGGGAATTTGTTGCCCTCAAAAACAAACAAAATAATCTCCATAAGTGTTAGAAGTCAGTTCAACTTTAGGAAAATCTTTGGAATTTTAGCTTAAGGCCGCAAATCCAAACTTACTCATGAAAAGTGCCGGTTTTTCATTCATAAAACTAAACACATAAGTTTCTGGCCATAATAAATATAATTTTTTTTTTATCTGGATGATTAAAAATGCTAATGTATCGTATAGTGTGCAAACGTATGAAGAATTGTCAGCAGTAATTCTTTTTTGCTCGGACTAAATGCCAAACTTTTCCTTGTTTTGAAGATCTAGAAAGATATATGTTTTGAATTAACTTAGATAATTGATATATGAAACTGAGCTAGGAACGTAAAGTTAAGCATTGTACTCGTAGCTATTGCAAACTGTAGAAAGCAATTTGAATAAATGTCCTTTTTTACTAATAGATTTATGTTAATTGTGTTTATACTAACATTGCAGCACTCATTTTCGTCTCTGATGTTACCTTTCCTAACACAAAATTATATCAAAACCAAACAGTTTGCAAAGCGTGTTTATATAAACCTTTCATAAAAATTTAAGTCTTTTGTATTTTCATCTTTAAAACACCATTATAATATTAACGTGGAATGAAATCAGAAATGTATTATTGATGATTTTGTTGTTTGTTTAAGCACCACGTTTCATGTGTTGCTTTCAAGTGCAGTAATTGTTCACTGTGTCATAACTGACATAAGTAGTGGATGTTTCTTGTTGCAAAAAAATCGTTCGTGGTGCTATGGAAATAAACTGGACATGGATTTTTTTTTAGTTTTTTTTCATGACATTTAATTCAGTATATATGTAGCCTGCTGAGCAAGTATTTATTTTATACTCGTAAAGTTATATCTTATAATTTTGTTAATGATTCAATCACAATTTGTTTCAAATGATTGCGTAAAGTGGCTGCGCAAGCATTTTGTTGCAAAATCTGAAAGGCTTGTCAGTGGTCGAACAATGCATATTTTGTAATCGTAAATTTAATCATTTACTTTTCATAACTTACATGTAAAAAGAACTCTTATATCGTTTACTAAATTTTAACGTGACAGTCATTTTTTGATATACAGTTTTCATATTTCATATATCAGTTAAATGTAATTGAACATTCTGTATTTAATTATTACTTTCTCGCCCCAAAACAACTGTTTCTCATTAACTTTTGTAGCGAAAATTCATTTGTGATTCCAAAAGCAAGTAGCTCTACGATTTTTGGGAGTTTAGCAGTTAATGACATCTAGTCTAAAAGAATGAATGGCTTTTGAAAGATCAACTAAAATGAAGTTTTTCTCTCTACTAGAAATCAAATGACTTTTCATGCCAAGCGCAGAGACTTTGCGTTGAACTTGAAGTGAACTAAAGTAGTTTTGCGTTTAGTAAACAATGTCTTTTTCATCTTTTTGGCAAACAGTGCCGCTTATAAACATAACAAACTATAATCAAACATTCTTGTTTTAATTAGAAAATGTTTCCTATACAAACTTGAAGACAAAAAAAAAACACAATCATTTAGGTTGACTAAAACTATTCTCTACGATGAACAATAGTAATTTTGTTTATAACACAAATAGAATTGTTAGAAGCAATAATGATTTGAAATGCTTTCAAATAAATCGCAAGCTTGCTAAGCAGCCTTTAAATCAAAATTTAACTATTTCTTCATGAGGAGCATATACTGCATTTTTTACCTCCACTAAAAATTAAAATATTAATAATTATTTTATCTTTTTGGTGGTTTGAACGCACGAGTTACAGATAATTGTGGTGATAAACGTAATAAGACTTTAGAATAACAGAAAATAAATTTACACTTTGGCTCGAAGGATTAGTTTCTAAAATTCAATTACTAATTTCGTCAGCTCGGAAAAAGCAAATCTACCGTTAAGATTTCCACGGAACGTGATTTGTAATTGAAATGAAATTGTATTCGCACTTACACTAGTTGAGTTTTTCCTATAAGTATTTCAATTGGTTGACCATAGTTTTGTGAAAATTTAAACGTAACAATTGACAGAAATGTCATAATAGCAAACATTCTTTTCCCTGTGAGAGATAAATTTATTCCTGGATATGCCTCTTTTCTGTAAGTGTTGCTATAGCGACGTCCGTGTAAATTCCCGATTGTAATGGTCGATCCTTAAGATACAATGTAAATATGTCGAACTCTTTAAAATTCTTGTCATAAAATGGCGGCCAGCGCTTTTTGCAAGTCAAAAATTTCTGTGTGTTTTGGTTCATTACAAGAGATTAAGAACTAAATGCCAACTGAACTAGCCATTGTTTTAATTCGGTCGTGTTTGAATACGGTCGCCATGTTTGTCTGAAAGGTTTTTTCCGCTGGCGCGTGCCAAGATGCCAGCTTGCTTTTCCCGAGATTAATTGAAACTTTTCATCTAATGCCGTTCCTTAAGTTAAATTTACTTCAAGAGCATTTATGATGTTTATCGTGATTAGTACAAATTTATTTTTATTAGAAAAATTTAACTAAATTGCATGTTAGTTTCCTTGCATAACTTGTTCGCGTTTCCAGTAAGTATTGTTTATGCCATAAGTTTTTAATTATTTAGAACCCAAATTTTTCATGTTTAGAATCATTGGGGCGAAAACTCGATCCTCTTTCAAATATTAAGCCAAAAAAAAACGCATTAGATGAGAGTTGTCTGATTGGTTTTCGCTGATTTCAATTTTGGCGAGATTCGCCATAAAGTTATCGTAAAATATATTCGGTGTTCAGTCAATATTTTGATATATAACGAAACCCCAAGTTCACGACAAAAAAACAAATGACACTACTTATGAAATCGAACTGACTTTTGTATGTTTGATGGCGAGCGCGGTGCCTTAAAGAGATTTATTTCCTTTTTCGAATTGAGAAAGAATAAAAAAAACTGTTTTGTCTTTTAACATCGTCTTATTACGAATTACCCAGTCTTTATAACAAAATAAGGCTCTTGAACGGCAGGGAAATCACCAACAGCCATTATCAAACTGCCATCGCGAGTACATGTGGTATACTTCAAAATCGAATTTCGCTTTCGAACAAAGAACTAGCTTTAAAAATAGATAAAACATTTGTAGTGCGACAAACTATGAAAATATACTTCATACTCGAATATCACGCAGATACGGTCTAATAACGATCGAAAATAGCCAGTATCGCTGATTCAAATATTTTTAAATGTCATTTAAAGCCCGCTAAGACTTAAAAGTCCTCGATTAAGCAACCTGTTCGAGCAAAATGTAACGCAGCAGCGCACGGAGTAGAATTCTACGAACGGAGAAAAAAACTACTTATGAGTGATTTTCATAAGTGAAATCGATTGAAAATTTACAACTTTGAATTAGTTGTACTTAAAATTTCTTACCCAGTCACCACGACCACAAAATCGAGGACGTTCCATCCGGACCTTAGGTAGGAATCCTGGTGTAAAACAAATCCCAATGCTATGATCTTTAAAAAAGCTTCTAGGCAGAATATTGCTAAGAGGTATATCTCGGCCTTTTCCTAAACGAAAGAGAAAAGCAATTCATTATAACATGAAAGCTACGAGCAGGTACCAGACTTACAGTTGGAGAGAATAGCTGGTGTCGAGTTTTGCTACTCAGCGAACACATTCTGTATGTAAGTGTTGGCAGTTCCGGGAGATGTAAACCAGTAGTGTGAGAAGGAAACACATCATTTGAGTATTCACTTACCAATTCGATGTTTAGGTCGGATTTATCTTCGTTTGGAAGTGGAGTATTGGCAGCCAGTAGAACACAGTTGACAAAAATCGTCAACAAAATGAAATATTCAAAAGGCTTGGTCTCTGTTAAGGGATAACAACATGACTAAAACGAACTCTGGACAAAAAATATCAAGTTATAAACATATATGAAACACAGAACAGTCGTCTAACACTGATTTGGTGTAGGCGAAAGCGTTAGAAATTGCATGATAACAAAATACGCAGCAAAACGCTTGGAATTCTGACGAACACACACAAGAATGGACAACGCCATGGAATGAAAACACAGCACAAGCGAAATGCAGTTATAAGGATACTTTACACTCCACAATTTTCTTGCATACACGACGAATAATATTTTCCTCTGATAGTAAAAATAAAGCTCGATTGGATGTGATAATTCCAGCTAGTGTAAATGGAGTCGTCTCAGTGCCCTGAATTGACTGCGATCGGCTTGTAGCGCGTTGGTTGGGATTCGCCGCTCGCGCTTTGTAATATTCCTCAGATGGAATAGATGAAGGTCTTCTTGCCATCTCCGCCATAATTTAAGTACTAGTTGTTCGAGCCTGTGATCCAAATCAGGGCTTCACACAGGGAAATTTGTTAAATTTCCTTGGTCGACTTGCGAGCTTCGCTGCAGCCATAGAATAATAATAATAATACACTTTTTCTCTGCCGCCAAGGCTGGCCGGCCTTCTCTGACACTAAATGCTAATTAAAACACACGAGTCTATAATCAGGTGGCGAGGTGGCCTATCAAATAGGCCGAGAGCGCCGGCAGATCACGTGACTCGCGCCAATCTGCTGCATGGGTGGGCGATTTGATGAAGTCACTGCTAATGTGCCCTGTGCAAATCACGTTAAAGCGTGGAACTAAAACTGAGGTATTTCATCAGACAGACTGCTTATAAACTGCGCCGTGCCCACTCGTTAGTTTCGCGATTCACCGTCTTCGCAAATTTTCGAGTTTGAAGTATAAAAGCAACTTGTCTGTCGTTACAGCCATAGAGAGAGGCGGGATAATGAGTTAATTTGAAAAGGAAACAAGCGCGTGGCTCAAGAATTGTTCTTTCAAGTGGCTTCACGCTTCACCTCGTTCGGACCTGTTGGCGATAACGTGTGAAGTATTTTGAAGTACTGCCGGTTTAAACTACAGATACGACTGCGTGCTGGTGTTTGTCCCACCGTTTATTTAGCAGTACACTAGGTTTGAACAAGAACGGACTTGAAGTTTCACTAAGGCACAACTGATATAGTTTTTTTGTAAATTATTTAAGGCTGCCCTTTTTAGTCTGGTGAAAAAGTTTACAGAAATTGTGTAATGTTTTTTTTTTCGGTTTCTTCAGAAAACAAGTTGAGTCACTAATGCAGCTGCGTAGAGCTCTTTTAACTTTTACGGTTTTACAAAAGGACGGGATCTGCTTTGAAATATCAACTAAGACAACATTAATTCTGTCGATGCTACAGGTTTTGATTATTCCTGCATAATCAGTTTATATTTTCTTTTTATTTTCATTGAATAAAAATGTTTGATATTTTGTGTAACGGTTATCACTTTTACTGTCTGATTTTAAGTTGGAATTCCGCGTCCGGGAGAGCTAACTCAATATGTCCTGTCGAGGGAAATTACCAATATTCATGTTGAAGAAATACGTTTGATTGAAAAAGTCGCAAAACGTGTTGGCTTCTGAATTATTCATGTATCCCGAAAGACGCGATAAAGTTGGCCTTTTTCTTGACGATACAAAAGCTGGAACGAACAAGTGCTCTTGCAGAAAATAAAGTATTTTGAAATCTATTATCACTTCAGTTCGAAATCTGTCTTGTATTGACTGCAACAAAAAGAAAAGCCAAGAGTTAGTTGATTTGGACGCTATGAATTATTTATGTTTTTTTCCAGCTGCTAAACGTTCTCATTTTCGACCCATTGAAGGCACATGGGCACGGCTACAATGTGCGAAGTATAAAGCGCAAAGTTGTTTTTTTTTAGTTCTTATTCCAATGCGGTTCAATATTTGCTCTTTTTCTAACGAAATATCGCATTTTATTTTTTCGTCCTCTTCCCATGTTGGATTGTTTTTTCGGGTGTATTCTTGTTTGCCAACCGTGGCAAAATGAAAGACAAAATTTTTACAGCTTTTCTCGATTGTAATATGACTCGCAAAACAAACCTCGATTTCCTATTGGTTTTACAAACAATAGCCTATTTGTGCGTGGTAAATATCTTACCACAGAGCAGCGAAGGCGTAAAGACTTTTTAAACTTAATTGAAGAAAAGCAACACATTCGGCCTTTAGCACGTCACCGACAAAAAGGATTTTCTTTATATGGCAGTAAAAATTAGTCGGATTTCATGTCTTTCATGCAGTCAATTAAACAAAAGAAAAACTTGAAGTGGCTTTGAATAATTCCTTTTATGGTTACGAAGACTCTTTCCACCGTTTAGGTGAAGTTCTTGGAGATAAACTGTAATGAAATAGCGCTATATTTTTAATCGTGTCAACAAAATATTTTTACTTGTTTGTCATAACAAGCAAAAGCAACGTTCATAATCTTGTTTCTCTAAATAAAAGTTTGATGAATCATATATATTAATTCTTTCTTTTCTTCCCTTTCTTTACAGTGCTATTGGAAGATATATTATTTTTCTCATTTCCTTTTTATTTATATGCAAATTGATTGGCACGTTAAAAAAGTACAAAGGCATTAGTTTGCAAATATAGTCAAGCGTAATTCATGGCTGTGTGCAGGAACTGAGGACGCACCTGTTTGGAAAGAATACTAATGATTCTCCATATTGTTTGTGAAATCGAATTCAAACGTGCTTCAAATCCTTTTAATCTTAAGAAGTCATTTGTGTATATGTCTTCATTTTATTTAGTGACTTAGGGGAATCGCAATCGTAGGAATAATTGAGTAGTTTATCAACGAGCTTGCTAGTTCAAACGCCAGCGATTTTTTTTCTAAAAGCAGTTTTTTTTCTTAATAATAGTTAGGGTTTCATAACTTTGACTAAAAAGCGAACTGCCTTTGCTCAGTTCTAATTCAGTTTAACCAAAGATTAAAGATAAATTAAATTAAGAAACACAAGCTCTGTAGTATTTCTATAAAATGGTAATTTGACACAATGAAACGTGATATTGTGTTTATCAGAGAGAAAAAGTTTTTACAACCCAACACCTGCAGTAGACAGTTTTTGATGCCAGACATTAGAACTAATAAGACTCTTTACTCGAAATTCTCTTTTATTTACATTATTTATGTGTGCCGCGGAGACAAAATGTATTTTATGGTAAAAATTGCTTTTTATTATAATTGAGCAATCTAAGTCTGTAAAACTTGAGTGAAACCAAAAGTGAAAGTGTCGATTTTATTGCCTTTGTAATCTAAAAAGCTGTAATTACAACTTTATAACTTTGAACATTTAAAGAGTTTTGTGAGTTCTGTAAATATATGTAAGTTTTCAGGATTTCCGCAGACATCTTTCAGTTTTCTTGATAATAAAGTTAGCCGGTTCAATTTTATTTTGTTACAAGGTTTTAAAAGATTTTTAGTTTTAAAAAAGAGGAAGCAGATTTTTGTTCATGCAGCTGTTTTTAATTTCAAGTTTTCTGAACTTAAGGTGAATTTTTTGCTTCTTAAGTAATTAAACATTCGTATTTCCCTTTCAGTATTTTTGTATTAACCATTAAATCAACCCTGTAACATCTGAAATAATTTATATCCTGCCGAAAGAACACCATGAACCTCCAAATATGGAAGGAAGCAGGGTCATTGGGTACTGAAAAAAACAAAAATCCTTCAACTTTTTTAAGGGTTTTCAGTCAAGGTTTAAATTTTAACTTATTTTCTTGTCTTTTTAGAAAAATTGTTTTGTCTTTTCGTTCTTTATAAATGTGGTCCAATACCAGCGTTCTTTTTATTCATTAGACGTTTAATTGCTGGGGGAGGCTAGAGGTCCATAAATTTGAGGCTTTAAAATGTTTTTATGTTCTAAAAGATAAATTTATCTGTTCGGTGAAGATTTTCATAATTTTTTGCATTTGAAACAAAATATTTCAGTTCCTGTCTGTCGTTCACTATTTGTTTAAAGACACAAGAGGTTTGCTATTTTTATACATCTACATGTTTTACTTGTAAAATTGAAATTTTAATTGCAAACTACATGCGCGATGTTAGACTGACGAAAATTTGCCAAGAAATGTTATTTTCGTGTTTTTTTTAGCAATGTACGAAATAAAAGTTACCAGCCCAAATATATTCTAAGTATAAGTTAAGTTTTGGCACCGGATTTTCAGCCTCACGTACTTGTAAAAATGTTCTGATAAAAAAAAGATTATACTCTATTTCGCCAATCTGTTCTGAACATCTTTGGGTTTAAATATGTTTCGTAACGAATCTTATACAAATCTTATGAATGCTTAAAGTTATGAATCTATCAAAGAAATCTGGTGAAGAATTGGTTTTGCCCTTAGGCAGGTTATTCCAGACAGTGCTATTAATAGAATAAAAGCAGACAAGTTATTGAAATTGCATCGAATGGATCAACAATGTTTCCAATAATCATCCGTATCTATGTTGTAAACTATGAAGGCGTCAGTATTGATTTTTCTCTATCCCACACGCAGTGTAACGCGCCAGCTGTCTTAAAACGCGCAGTCTGGACGAATTAAGGTTAAAACTTTCATTATCATCATCAGCTGTGCAGAGTCGCACTGACCAAAGGATAACGTTCGAAACATCAGCTCTTTATACTTCCTATGATCATAAAAAATTTCAATATTAAATTATGTAAACTATACGTGCTGTCATATATGCGATGTTTTTTGTTGCTCTGGGAGAGGCTAGTGGCTCCAAACGTTATGTTCCTAAACTACTTAGACAGCAAAGATCATATCAATATCAACACTTAGTTGTCTTAATTACGTATTATCATAATTGTGACATTACTGATAAGTTGCTCCAAGGATTAATGCTGTAAACGTCAGTTCCTTACACAATAACATATCATGCAGACTCGAGTTGCCAAAATTAGGTAGCACGCACATGAATTTTAAACAAAACTATTTAACGATTATTTTGCTCGGTCTTGGCCCAAACTTGGCAAGTATTGTGGTTACAAAATTTTGCTTAATTTGTTTTCTGTTATATGACAATGTTTTTGTAAAAACGTCAAATTTTTCGAACGAGGGTGAATGCTCTAAGACATTTCGTAAACTTCGAACGTTCTTAAAATATTTCATTTATTCTTGTTCTTATAAAAAAGGTTATTTAATTAATTTGAGGATTTCCCTACGATCAACGCAGGTTAATATGGAAATTAAAGAACAAGTAATTAAAGTGAAATTTTCTGCCGCAATGTACTTATCTAGAGGGGAAGACTGCAACACTTAGTTACAACAAATTTTGATAAACTTTATCTGCAACCAGGGCTATCATAAAACTAAATTATATAGTACTGCTTTTATGGATGCATATGTAGATTCTTTGCGTCCTAAAATAGACGTTTGAGCGATTAGGAGATTAAGGGAACAGCTTAACTTTCCTGTCCACAAACGATATAATTGAAGAAAAATGGCGCCAAATCTCAATTCTCACTAAGACAGATGGTCGAATATTTCGCCCCCCGATTGGCAGTCAGACATCTTACCCTGAACTGAGGCAAGCACGCGCACACAACGTTACCCCCTCCCCCGTGAAATGGTATGAGGTCCGCTATGGTTGGCACCATTCCAACTGGCTTCGGGCTTGTAACTGCAAATTTTGTTTGTAAAATAACATTTCTCAGCTACTGCCATCACTGTAGATTAGACGATGTTGCAATGAGGAAGATTAGCCAAGAAACATTTTCGTTAATTTTGGCGGTGTACCAATTAAAAGTTCTTGGTGTTCTTCTCGTCCTTGAACAAATTCTTAGCAAGTTTGGGAACTTATCAGTATGGCGTTCTTATAAAATGTTTTAACAAAAAAGTTCAGTCTTAAAATCTACATCTAGACGCCATACCATTCCACAGTAAAATAAAATACTCGGCCTTCCCAGGGACATGAGGAGATTCGACAGTCAAATAAAATACTCCCCCTTCCCCGGGACATGAGGAGATTTGACATAGACTGGTGTCAAATATTCACCTCACCTCCCGATCCGTTTTTTGATAAAACGCACCGAATCCCGGCCCCAGGGCATTGGATACCTAGTATTATGTTAATATGATGGCTTTGTGGTCCCATTAAAGATGGAAGAGAGCATTTCGCCTGCTTTTGATGTATCGCCATCCTAATCACCTCTCACAGCAATCGAATAACGCAATTTCATTTCATTTAATAGTTTCTTAACGTTTCAGAAATATATTTGTCCTTAAAATCCTATTTAATATATTTTTCGCTATAAGTTAATTCAACATAAAAATCTTTCTCTCGTTCATTTCGCGGCAAAACAACCACGCGTCTTGCCAACCAGCTCACGTGATGTGACTTTACTGAATGCAACACTGCTCGTTTTTATCATCTTTTGAAAGATGCCTCGAATCCAAAACCTTTTGAAGATGTTGCTCGTCTTTCTCTAACCTAAGAACATGAGAAGGATAAGAAAGGAGAAAAACCTTGTTCCACTGATGAGACACTACATTTATTATAAATATTCTTTCTATCCAGAACAACCAAAGAATGGAATCAACTACCAAAAGAAGCAGGATTATCTACTTCACTGGCCACTTTTAAAATTTCATTTTCAAAGCCTTAGTAAAATTTGAAATATGGTTCGATATAGCTAAGGTAAATGCTTTTCCGAGCCTAGTAGCCCATGAGGCCAGCGCTTATCTCCGGTTTCCGTAGTGTTATGCGGATGAGAGTCATTGACTCCTCCTGGACGGGACACTAATCCATCGCTGGTTAGCTCCCTGCAGAAGCTGGTACTCATTTATCGACCTCGTAAGGATGGAAAGCTGAGTAAGCTTTGGCGGAAAAAAAGGTCACACAAATGTTCAAGTTTCGGCAGAGCCGAGGAATCGAACCAGGGATCTTGTGGTTGGAAGGCAGAGATCGATAAAGTGAGGGGTGCAATTTCTAGAGTTTGTGATTACGTGAAACGTGAACTGCAAGAGTGACCACGTGACGACGATTTTCCCGCCTTTTTTCACGTTAATCTTGCATACCCGGCAAACGCAAAACAACTTGCTTTCGCGTAGAAACGGAAAAGCGCAACCGCCAAACGTGATGGCGGAAAAATTGTCGTCACGTAGTCACTCTTGCCGTCCACGTTTCACGCTAAATCTCTCTTTTGTCTCCACACACCTGCATGAGAGTCAGATAAAAAGAGTTAGACTTAACAGTTTTCTTGAAGCTAAAGTGAGAGCAGTAGTACCTTTAACAACAGTTTCTGTTAAGTGCTTGATTGGTTTCATTCACGAGAGGAGCGAACAGAAACTGTATTTACATACTCTCGTAAAATGTTTTTTCGACCAATCAGAGCACATGTACTATTTAAGATATTTTATAAATTTATTTAGTACTTACTGTTGCAATTGAGAGTCTTCCACTTGAACCAACTGATCTCGCATATTCACCACGCCTATCAGCTCGTCAATCAGCTTCATCTCCTGTTGCCTGTCTTCTTCCGTTTTTTCCCAATCTGAAATAGGAAAAATGTTATAAGAACAATAATAAGAAACAACAACGTCAAGAAGTGCTGATCTCATTCTTGATGAAAAGGAGGAAAAGGTTCATTAGCATTGTGATATGGCCATAGCGCGCTCAGAGAAACCAACGTAGCCAAACGGGATGAAAAACAAACGAAATATAAACAGCTTGCGTTCGCATTGAGAATAAGAAGACCGGGCCTCAAAACAAAAACTACACCAATTGTCATTGGAGTGCTTGGTGGAGGTGCACGAGAAACTCAAAGGTTTTCAGGAAAGATTGTGCGGACGAAAAGAGTTTTAAAGAAATGCAGTAAACGGTATTGATAGCGAAACTGTAATTCAAAGGCGCAATCAGCTGTAATACCCAGCACGAGCGAAAAGGTGTAAACAACGCCATTTTGGCGATTTAAGTTTTGCTCCTAGATACATATTATTTCTTTAAATAAAATCGTAAAACTAAAATGTTCAACCAAATATTGCTTTTGTCCACAGTATCAAGCTGATGTGACATAGTTCAGAACTACTTACCTTCTTTGGCCATCAACAACCTCAGCTCCCTGTTGATCATCTCGTGCTTTCTCTCAAGTTCGTCTACTTTCTCACTGTTAAAACAAAAATGGGTATTTTGAAGAGAATAAAGGTCAATTTACACGGCTCAATTTGTTGCACGCCTTTAGTGGTATGTACATCGATAAAATCATATTTACCGTGTTTATTCAAATAAGCGCCCAACCTCGAATTAGCGTTCACCTCGAATGAGCGCCCATCATAAAGGCAGTAAAAGTTGATAAGCGCCCAGCCTTGAATAAGCGTCTACCCCCACCCCACCCCCTCACACTCAGCCTTGAATAAGCGTCTACCCCCACCCCACCCCCTCACACTCAGCCTTGAATAAGCACATGGTTTTTGTCGGTTTTTGGGTCATTTTGGGGGTGAGTGGTGAAAAAAATTTTTTTGGTCCGATATTCGAGGTAA
>JAOEHV020025874.1:0-32719 GCA_025447995.2 Isaurus tuberculatus | reverse complement strand
TTAGCTTGCAAATAAAAACTTTGGGGAAAAACCAGTATTTTTATCCCACCCCCAGCCCCCCTCTCTCCCCCTCTCTCTCTTCCAAAACGTTTGCGCTCAAGTTGAACAACGCTGCCACCCCAGCCAAAAATAGCTACGTACGGCCCTGAACACTCGTGTAATTTATACTTTCTGCTTGTCTCTGTATCCTTGCCTGAAGTGAGTGTAAATAAAGCTTGTTGTTGTTGTTGTTACAAAACGTTATTTTGATTGACACCTTCAGGACCACACCGCTTCCCCTCCTACTTCTATGTAGTATTGAGAGCAAAACTTAATTAAATCTATAGTTACAAAAAGAATGAGCATATTTCAAAAAGTGCTTACTAAACAAGTTTCTCAGTTTGATTCCATAGATGCATCTAGCTTTACGTTTATAAATTTCTACAAAGTGAACAAAAGCATAATTGTAAGAGAAAATATTTTTGTATGTTGACAATTTTATTTGCAAAAACGATGTACAGTTTACAATAGCCATAACTAAGTTTATTCTATATGCTCAAGCTTATAAGGGACCGTTCATTTTTTATGGGTAGGGGGCGGGCGGTGGTTTTTGAATAATCTCTGAAAAATATTGGATGACCCCCCCCCCAATTTTCCCTTAAATTTTTGAATGACTCCCCTCCCCTTAAACCAGTACATATATTTGGGGATTAGGAGCATGCAGAAGAAAATGATTTAACCATGAATGACTTTTTACATTGGATATGAACAAATGCAAAATAAATAAATTATAAACCAACTTATGTTGTTTTTATGACACAGTTGATAAACAATAGTTCTCAGCAGAGAGATATAGTATTTCAAACACTCTAGTTCTTCGGGACCATATGTTATGTTTTGGGAAAGATGTGTTTTAATATTTTGAAGCATAGTTATCAAAATCAATTAAAACTAAAATTAATTAATCAAGTAATTAAAAAAGAAACTCCTTTGAATTTTTTGTCAATAAATATACAGACTGACTGAATATTCATAAAATTCAACAACACTTTTCAAAGGGAGCAACACTTTTTTGAATATATCCACAAAGCGGCCTCAAACTGGCATAAAAACCGCTACAAAATACAAGTACATAACACATTAGAGGTAGGTGAAGTTTATTTCAAGCTAGATAGCAATTTACATGTTTTTAGAGAATCAACAAATTTCCCACACATTCTCTTATCGGGTAGCTATTACTTATGTATTAGCCAACACTAAGTACACACGTCGAAGAAGCATAAAAAAGTCGAATTTTAAGTTTGGGAAGCCTGTGGTTCGAGTAGCGAGAAGTGAAAGCGAAAATAGAAACTGCTGACCGGTTGTGCTGTGGGCGAGGGAGGGGAGGAAAGATCATATTTTTCAGCGATCCAGCGATCGCAGCAATTATATGGAAACCGGGCTTAAAGACGGACGAGTAATGATAGGCGAAAGAACAAAGGTAGAAGATAGTAATACTAATTAAACAAACAAAAATCTTTCATTATCATCCAGATACAATGAGCCAGGTTTAAAGATGAATTTTCTTCCCTTTCTTTTCCGATTTACATTAGACAGACACGGAGGAGCCGCGAGGTGGCTGGGTGTTCTTTAACTCCCCGTATATTTCATCAAGGTTTTGTTTAGTTTTGTTCATTTTTATTGAACTCTGAAACTTATTTGACTCTCAACAAGAGTTAAAACAACAAGGGCGCTGAAAAATAAAAATTAAAGCAGTTTTGTGGTGTTCAGCATTCTAGCAAAAGCTATAAATTATCTTCTGGGGGGGGGAAGGGTATTGCTAGGACCGCGCCCCAATGTACGTGTGTCGCGTCTGGCTTCCCCCTCAAACAAAAATCGCTTCGTGGTCTCTGTAGAACGAACCATTGTGTTTCGTTACGTCTCTAGCGTGCTTCTTTTGAAAATAATTTCACGGGAGATTAAATAAAGCGCAATGATATAGCAAGTGTTAAATTGTTACTTTCAACATCTTTAAGAAGTTCAGCAAAGCGACGCAAAAAGATCTAGATCAGGTCTAAATACTGCTCAGTTTAGGGAGCTTGGTGAGTGAATAAAAAACATCCTTATCAATATTACTGTTATATTAACTATGCTTTATTTATTCTAAATGCCAATATACAGGTATATAAACTAAAAATGTGTGTCGTTCAAAATATAGTTTAACATTTTAAGGGCTTAATGGCTCATAATAATAAGTCATATAGGTCAGAGAACGAGACTACAGGATGCTTATAGATTTTCTACGCTGACGGAGTGAGTAAACACATACGCGACACACACACATAGTAAGTAAAAAATATATAAAGATCGAGTCATTAATTTTTGAAAAAAATTTTAAAATACGAGAGAGAGAACAACAAAACTTCCATCCATTTTTACTCAGCGAGAAACCCAAAAATTTATTCTTTTTTATCTTCGAGTTCTATCTTGAAATGTTTAGACATTAGGAGTTTTCCACAATAGTTTTGGTTATGTGAGTACAACTATTTATCGGAACGACTTCTTGTGCACCTTCGAAAAGTTTTTTTTTAAACCAAACATGTCTTATGTATCGATCAAATCGAAGCTTAAACATCCCCCCCGGGCAACCCCCGGGCATTTGACCAGCTTTCATGCCCGCGGGGACGGGAATTTAAACGTAAGGGAGGGGGAGGGTCGGGCATTTGAAGTGATCGGTGCGGAGCAAAATGGCAGATATTACTGTTGCAGAAGGTGGCGTGAATTGTGTGGATGATTTTTCAGATAGAAGTGTTGAATAAATGGTGGAGCATTTGACCGGCAATCTTGTCCCGGGGGTGGGGAATTCAACCGTAAAAATTTTTAAAGTTCAAATGCCCGCGGGGTTGTCCGGGGGGGGATGTTTGAGCTTCGATTTGATCGATGCATTATGACATGTGAGAATTGGAACGTGATCATTCATACTTTACTTACCGAAGTCACTTAATCGTATGTGCGTAGGTGTGAAAGAGGTGTTGACGTGATATTAAAAGAATGGAGACTGGATGAAACATTTCCACCGAATAAAAACACGACAATATATGTCAAAATGTGATTGTCGAGGACGAGGACAAAAGCTTGTAATGCTGATGAATTAAAACTGAACACAGTTTTGTTTCGAACGTTTAGGATTTTTCATGACTAACATTGACCTCTTCTTAAAACTCACATATTGCATGGCATTTGGTTTCAAGCTTGATTGAAAAGCTTAGTCAATGAACTTTAATTTCGAGGTCCGAAAGAAAACGCGATCTTTCATTTGACCACGTTCCGGTCTCTGAAGCCAATAGGAGAGCACTAAGGGTCATAAGCTTTTCGTCGTAAATTTGCTACTCGGCCGATGCCGAGAATCGGCTACGCTCGGTAACATAATGGTATCGAAGAAGGAAGGATCGTCCATTTTATGCCTGATTGCAGGCATTAGTCTGGTGTCAGTCTGTCTCTCGCTGGTCTGTGTCGTTCAAATCTTTTTCGTTGTTCCACAGCACTGTAGCTGTGCCACTTCCGCTGGCAGCACAGAGCCCTTTGTGGTGTTACATGAGACCAAGAATGGTAACATTTCGTCGAACAAAGACGTAGATTACAAACAGCTGGGAAATGTTTCCATCGCCGAACAATCACAGCAAGGAAGGTTATCGGAACTCGAAGACGCGGCACATGAAGAACACTCTAGGAAAAAACGCGCTGTGTCTCAAGGATCAGTAACCGCTCTACAACAGCAAGTATTCTTTTTAGGTACAAGGTAAGATATCACTAGCGTCTGGTAAATAATGTGACGGAGTAGTAAATGAAGATTCTAGATTTATTGTTAGTCGAGGAGCATCTCAAGGTTACTCACGGATGCCATGTCGTGTTGGTTTAAAAGTATAGCAATCAATTTAATTTAAAATCAGTCGGTCCACTTTTAGTGGGGGCAACCAATTTATTTGCGTTAAGACTAATATAAAGGTTTCTTTAAATGTAACCGATATGATATTTTACTTTGTTATTGCTTAAAGTCGGAGTCAGACGTTTATAGTGTGCCTAATGCATAAAATCTCTCACAAAATTTGAATGTTTTTAAAGGAAATTCGAGTACTTGTTGTTTATTTCAAACTTATAAACACATATTTGCTTAAATTAGTAAATCTTCACGTTACATTATAGTATTAACATTTACTCATATGATGAAGATGATAAATATTAGAAATCCTGCTTGTTTTCTTGAATCTTTTTAGGTTTTAATTGTAGTAATATTTGTATCTTAATCATCAACATTATTGTGGTCTGTGTATGACGATGGCGATGGCGATGGCGATGACGATGACGATGACGATGACGATGACGATGACGATGACGACAAGGGCGATAGTGATGCTGAAGATGATGACAACGACGAAGATGATGATGGTGACTGTAATGGTAACCACTAACTTTTGAGTTCGAGCACCTTTTATTTTCCACTGGTTAGTTTTTGTGATTAGTGTTAAGCAGTTATTTTTTAAGCTGAGTGAGGAAACCAATAATTGTCATCACCAAAACGAAAGTAGAAACACTTAAAAATGAAACAAGATTTTACGTTCAAAAAAATGCAGCTATTGTTGAGATTTTCGCGATGTGGTTATAAAAATGAACGTCGTTACTTCGAGGTCCCAAGGGATAGGAAAAAAAATAGTAAAAAAAAAGTTTGAAATAGCGAGGGTTCGGAATAATTATCTTTGCTTTAAATACATTTTGTTGTCAAAACAAAGTCGATTTCATGTTGTCAGTTTTTAAAATTTCCGAAATTTTTCCTTGATGATCAAGAACAGCTGGGTTATATGGCTTCATATCTCGTCCGCTCCTTTAGTATAGCAAACAAAGTTAACAACGGAATGGTATTAAGACTTTGAGCTATCATAAATGTATTAGTCAGTTTAGAATTCAGTATAGGTTAAATATTAAAAATCACTCCAAGGAAAACAGAAATGAATTCGAAAATGGGGGAATTCGAAACGGCAAAGTTCGAAGTAAACTTAATAAATGGTTTAAAAAGGTTGGATAAAATCAAGGAAAACAAATATATAAGATCATAATAACTAGGAATTCAAAAACATCGAGTTCAAAAAGGGGAGATACTGCTGTGTAAAAAATGAATCATTAAGTATCATGCTCTGAACGTTTAAACTCAGTTTCTTTGTTTTGTGTTGCACAAAGAATTCAGGCGTTGCAAAATGACGTTAACATGCTAAGAAATCAAAGAGGACAGCAAGGTAAACCGGGAATTCCCGGAAGACAGGGACGGGATGGTGTAGACGGAAGCCCAGGGCAGCAGGGGCCAATGGGTCCGCCGGGAAATCCTGGTGACCGAGGGAAGCCTGGAATCCGAGGAGAGATGGGAGCGCAAGGAGCGCCGGGAATTAACGGGCTTCCTGGAATGCCCGGGCTTGCAGGGACCAAAGGGAACAAGGGTGAACCCGGGGAACGAGGTATGTGTTCGGCTGCAACGTAAGTTTTGGTGCGAGGATTAGCTGCAATGAAGGACTAACACTCGTAACGCCAGCTTTTTGATCTACTTACGATTTTGATCATAAAATTTTTAATCTTGAACTGTCTAAAGTACGCGTTTTACCGTCTTTAAATTTTAAACAATTCATTTGCTCTGGCTAAGGGATAATGTTCGAACGGTCAAACTTTAAGAATGTATGTTATCGACTCGCCTTGTCCCTTTAACAATTTTTTAAAAAAAGGTTTTTAACAAAATTTCTTTTGAGCTCAATGATTACAGCGGACATCGTGACCGCTATTTAAAAGAGATTGCAGTTATTTTTAATACTTCTAAAAGAAAACCCTATTTTTTGAAGAGTTCCATTTTTTAATAAATGATTCCTTGTGCAAATAATGATTTGAAAAAAATATATTAATTTTTGAAACTACTAAAATTTTACGCACAAAATTATAACCGTTTATTATTCCAAATAAACTACATTAGCAAAGTCACAAATTATTTCTATGATCAATCCAGCTTTGTGCAATATCCAAAAAAAAGGTTCTTCATCCGCTATCCCCAGCCTTAGGTATGTTTTTTGCATGCTTTTAAATTCTGAGAAATTTTCAGTTTAACGTTCTTATAAAAAAGGTTCTTATAAAAAGAAGAGTTTAATGGAATAAGAGTTGAGAAATGAAAGTTGGGCAGCAGTTTGTTAAACTTTCTAAAATACGTTTGAGTGCTGAATGCAAAATGACAAGAGCGTTAATGATTTGACAATTTGAATCTCTCATCGAAACCCTGGAGTGTTGAAAACTCATTCAATAAAAAAAAAGGCAATTATAAGAAACAAAAAGGCTCCCATAGATTTTCACCAATATTTATGTTCGTTTAACTAAGGTTTTAGCAGATATTGCCAGCAATTGACAATGGGGCGCACGGCGAAAAGCGAAATTTCAAATAAAAGCAATACAATGCAATTGTTGAATTGCACACAAGTTAGGTATCCTGCTGATGAACAGTAACTGATTTGCTATTTATTTTCAGCAACCTATATAGTTTATGTCTGTTCAGTTATCAATACAAAGGTATTAACCACAAACTTTATTTATTACAGATTCAAAATTTTTAAATGATGATTTCACCAACCAGCATTTAGCAGAGCTATTCGCGGCGGGTGGTCAACATATAATACAAAAGGAAATAAATTAAATATACATTACTAGATTTAATAAAATAATAATAATAAAAATAAAGTTAGATAATAATGACAATAATAATAATAGTAATGTTTCTAATTAGTAATGTTATGCATAAAGATTACGAGTTATTTGAAGAGTTACAATGTTTATAAAATGTTTCACAATGTTAAAGAGCTTCATTGGAGTTTTTTCATTTTGTTGATTATTTTTGGTAAATCAAGATAAGACCTTTCTTTATCGAGAATGTTGAACAGTGTTTGTTTTAGTTTTAATTTAAACATTCCTTTTTTCATAGTTTTTAAACAGATTGGTATCCCATTCCAACACCTGACACCAATACGAGAAAAAGCATTTTTTTGGGTTTTATAATCTCGACTTTTTAATATATAAAATTTGTTAAGGTTGACGACTGTGTAAGATATAAATGAATTTCAGATGCTTTCGAGAATAATGCAATAATATTTGTAGGCGCAGTATGATTATTTAGATCTAAAACTAAAAAGTTTAGGAATAACGCACGAATAACGCTTATTTCTAGGCCTCCGAGGTTTTAAAGGATCCAAGGGTTTTCGTGGGTATCGAGGACCAGCCGGTGATACAGGAGATCCGGGACCTCTGGGGCCTCCCGGAAGACAAGGAAAAAAAGGGAGTAAAGGAAGCGTGCAATGTTACGAAACTATCGGGGGAACTCGATATCGGGTGTCTTGCAAGGCTATGAGCCAAAAACCAAAACAAGCAGATAAAGGAAGTAAGCATGGTGGGGGGTTTGTGTACACGAGGTGGGGCCGCACAACTTGCCCCACTGGAGTAGGAGCTAAACTTGTATACACAGGTTCGACATAATCATATTTTTTGGTCTTATAATGTTAAATGTTGTATCTATCAGGGCGTCAAGCACTTGCATCATTTACCTTATTTATCCTAATCTTCCCTTTTTCCTTGATCATTATCTTTATATTCCGAGTTACCTTTAATTTTTTTGTACTTTCTCTTTGACTGTATAAGTTAAGTTTTCATCAAAATATCAAACTCTTTACCTTTATTTTTTTTCCTTTTTCCAGTTCTTTTATCTTTAATCAAGCGATGTTGCTTGCACAAAGAGTTGCGCTGCCGCTAGAAATATCATCATCTCAACCGCGTTTCCAATCGTTTTTCCTTGGCTTAAATTCAATTGGTAGTGGGAAGAGCATCGTTATAAAGCAGTTTTAAATAATCAAGATAAAAAAACACATTATAAATTTTGTGATGCTTTATACTTGTTTTATTTAATTTAATTTTAGGACAAGCCGCCGCTACACGTCATGGGAACATCCGGGCGGGTGGGTCACGCTTCACTTGTCTTCCCAAGCAACCTTGGTATTACAGAACACCCGTCCGAACGACCCCCGTTTCTAACTTGGCAACTACGCGTACCCCGCTAGCCGTTAGTTACAACTGGAGAGTTCTCTATGGCACAAACTTTTTCCTCACATGTGCGACTTGCCTGGTTAAAACCCGTTCGCTCGTCATGATGATCCCGGCACGTAAGGAGTGTTATGCAGATTGGGTCAGGGAATACGATGGGTATCTCGCTGTCCAGATCAACCAGCAGGACCATAAAGACGTAATATGCCTTGATAAAACCGCACAACGTATTTTCAGGGACGTGGACTACGTTCGTCCGTTGTCAGCTAACTGCGACACGCTGCCCTGTCTTCCGTACACCGACGACCAGCGTCTTCCTTGTGTTGTGTGCAGCATGTAATCTCACTTATACCAACAACATATCTGCAAACTTACTTAAAAGCATTTGTTCTTGTTAGCATTTTTCATAAATCATAATTGCATGTACTTTGGGCCATAACAATTTGTTGCAAAGTGGTTGTTTTTGTTTGCCTTTTGTTAGAATAACTGTATTTTGGGTTATAAGAATTTAAGGCACAGCACTTGTCTTTGCTGGTTTTTTATTAGGTATAAATGTATTTTGTGTTTGTGTCAGTCATTCAATCTCTGACAGTCAGGCTACCGGCAGTGCAACTGTATCTATGTACTCTTGCTTTTGAATAAGAGGTGGTTTTCCTATATTCAAAAACCTCTTCTAAGAATCATGTTTCATCTTGTTTAGATAGTACGAAGCTTTCCAAAATTTTGAGAATTTTCGATAGGTTGACTTTATAGTTGTTTGAAGTTGCAATGCTTTCTCGGCAAAGTTGGTGAAAATCTTTCGTATTTGTAATTGGTCGTTTTGCTGTAGTTTTGTAATAACTGCCACAGTCTTAGCTTATAGTCCACATGGCTGGGGGGAATAGCTGACACAAATCACAGAACAAGCATTAAGTTATTGTACTTATAGCACTTGTAATGGGTAATCGTGCATGGCCGTTGTATCTCGCTAAGTATTTGAGTAAAAACAAGGGTTTCTTTTATATCTGTGAATCTTGTTTTGCATGTTCGTTTATTTCTGATTTTTTCTTCACGGTTTCTACAAACTTATCAGCGTTCTGCCAAGTTCCCAAGAAAGTTCATTCGTTGAGTCAAGTGTAGGTTAGAATGGTTAATCATGGGTCACCGTAGGTAGAGTAAGACCCTGAAGTTTAAAGCGTCAGCCCTTGAGCAGAGCAACTGAAAACGATGTAAAATATATGCTGTGATTGACCGCCCTCCATGTTTCGGTCGCATCGTCAGCTTCCAACTCTACTTACGGCAAAAATTAAGCATTTCAACCTTGTGTTGGTTAAACCAGGCGTTTTGTCAATGAACTGGTTACAGTTGTTTGGTTGAAGGCATATACTTTGGGGAGATGAGACTCAATGATATTAAACAGCTTGCTGGTATAAATTGTGACCAAAATGGGCCAAGACAAGAACTTTGAGGAACTCCCGACTAAAGTTTAAACAGATCAGAGACAGTTCCATTAATAGATATTTTTTCTCTTCGTCCGTTAAGATATGAGGAAACCATGTGAGTGAAATGCCATTGAGTCTAATTTTTTAATGAGTCTGCGCAGTAAAACCTTGCGCCTTCTAATGTGTCGAAATACAAAATTGTGCTTCAAAACATGTAGATAAAAGCGTACATTAATGCGCGGACCCATCCATCAATGCATCTTTCTCACCAGCTCCCCCCGACCTCCTCTGTTCGGCTCGTTTTACAAAATTGCTTTGTGGCCTGGGACAGAAACCTTTCCAACAATGCAAATCGCGAGAACGTCTCTGTCAGCCATTTTTTACGCTTGGGTATCTGTATACTTTATGAAAGCTCTTGTTAGAGCTATTTTAGTAGGATTTATTGGTATTCAGACTCAAAATGACAGCTCAAGAGCAAATGAGGAAGATGCTGGACGAGTTGATGGGTACACAGCGTGATGGTGAGTAAACCTTTTTTTAAAAAAACTTGAAATACGGTACGTTGTGGCTTTCGACGCCAAACATGGTGAAAGAATAAGGCCTTTAATGAAAGTTTAAACAGATGCACGCGCTTAATTCATATTTTATTTTTTGCTTATTCGGTGTAAATTTTTTCATGAAATAACTAGAATTTGCAACTCATCCAAATGGAGTTGAATAGATTCTTAAAATGTGGCCCGTAACATACCGCCAAGAAGCCTGAGTTTGTTTTTAAAAATCAAGTTGTTTTATATTTTTGTTTCGATCCTGTCATTCTCGTTGAAAGTTGACCAGAGCGGCCTCTTTGCGTGAAAAAAAGAAAATATGTCCAGCAATAATACTTTTGTTACACAATGAATAAATTAAAAACGAAAAACAGAAAGAACGACTAGCTTTAAATCTTTTCACCCATTTAAACCACTAAACAACTATTTAATCAATACAGTGCGAAAGAACATGTTTTGAAAACCCAAAGCAATAAATTTAGATATTTAGCACCAGTAAGAGATATGCACAAGAGGCATTGCAAAAAAGCCTTACTGAAAAGCTGGTTATTAAATTTATTGGTACTTTTCTAAACAAAGGCTGATAGCAAAGTAGAATCACTATTTGGGGAATGTTGATAAAAACACCAAGTTCAAAGGACACGTAAGTAAAGGGAACGTAAGTAGGTTTCAATCAATATTACTTGAAAAAGCTCAAAAATATTTTTCTGAGCAAATTGTCTCAGGATTTGCCAACAGATACAAAGGTTATCTCAAGGGTTGTTGTACCCCCACAACCATTTTTAAACACTGCCCAAGGGTATGTGTTGATTAAGGTTGAAAAAGTTGTGGTTGCTGTAGAAGTAGTTAAGCAGTATAAATTTGATAATAAACACAAATCATTTACCATACTTTATGTTAGGATGAAAAAAGGTGAGACTAGATTTTAATGCTACTGTACAAAAGCATATATTTTCAAGTTTGCATAATGTTTTTATTAGAATTAATTGTATTTTTTGTTGGTTTATTGTTGCTTTAAGGCATTTCCATTAGATCATTAATTAAGTTGTTTCTTTTAGTTTTTTGAAGAAAGACTTTTTGCGGTTTAAGACAAACAATTTTTATTTTAACTAGCTAAATCAAAAGTGCAAAACCAACATTGGAACAGTTTTATATGACTGAATGATATCAGATTTTTAATGCATGATTACATCATTGTCTTCAAAACTACATTTTAATAGTAGGTTTGTTTTCCATATCTAAAAGTGCGAACAAGTTTTATTAACATTCTCCTTTTCCATTTTATTGTATAAGCTACTTAAATATCCACTATTTAATTCCCATTGTGTTTGAAATTACATTGTGTTGAACTTAACTTTTTGATCAAATATGTTAATGCACCATCGATAACAAAAACTGCCGAGATTTCAGATAAAAAATGTGCATAGTTAGCAAAATATAGCATTGTTTATAATGCAAGTATCAATGAAAGCAACCTTATAAATTAATCATTAGTTTTAATTTATTTAATATTCAAAATTTACAAAAGGATAAATGAATTGACTAGTCACAGAATTTTCAGCTTTTTAAAAGTCTCTACAAATGAAAGATTTCCTAGTCTTTGCATAAAGGTGCTTTGACAAGTTGTTACTGGGAGGCAATTGAGTAGTCAGTTTTAGATGAATAAAGTTTTTTAAAAAATTTCTTAAATTACAAAAACACAAAAAGTCTGATTTTGAAGATCAAAAATGTATAGATTTATTTAAACTATCCAATCGATAAACTTTTTTTAACATTTCCTTGTTTAAATGGATATTCTTTTTCATGCCAACCTACCAAGTAACATAAAGATTTTCCTTGTAAAAATAGTTTTTTTTAAAATCTTAATGTTGAGGCAATGAAAATGGAATTTTTGTTTGTAACACTATTGATAATATTTCTGAAGAAAAAAACATTCGTGAATGAAATTGAAAATCATTTTAGGGAGATAGTGTGTTACAAGCTAATATTGTTTCAGGCTTTTGATGTTTTGCATATAAATTGGTGGTTATATTGTCTTCCCAGCCCATCTGTTGTGTGATGCTTTTTGCAGTGGATTCATTTAAACCAAAGGAAAAGTTTGTATCATAAAATATTATTTTTGAGGGCTGTCAGTGAATGTAACAACCAGGTTTTAAATATTATCTTTCATCAATCTGATTTTCTTAAATTTGAAATTTTTTTTAGCTGTGGCTTAATATGCAGTGCTTGGGTTCACGGTAAAAATGTGCTGTTGATCCTTTAAATACAAGTATAGGTAGCTTGTACATGCTTGTACCAAGTACTGTACTTGCAGCCACATATTTTGGGACAATGGTATTGTGATTATCATTCCAGCCACAGTGCACAAGCATTACACTATAACATTCCCGTGAATAGTCTGAAAGATACTAATTTTGAATGCCCATTTAATTCAACAGGCGTTTCTCGAGATGATGGTATCAAGTTTACAGATGAGAGAGTTTGCAAAAGTTACATTATGGGCCTTTGTCCACATGAATTATTTAACAACACTGTGAGTATTTTTTTGATACTGTTTTCCTTTAGTGCTATCAATACTCCATCAACTTGTGTCTTGAAACACTTTCAGTAACCTATCTGAAATGTGCCCTACATCACAGACACAAAAATCTTAACAAATTGTAATTAAACTAAGCTGTATACTGCATCTGCTCGAAACCATCTTCTAATATGCATAGTTCTTAGTTAATATATTAATTAATACCTTCTTTGAAAATCTTGCCATTGATTTTCTTTTATCCAGATTAATAACTGAAGTTTAATGTTGATGATATATTTCAAGTTGGAAACATTTCTTAAAACTTTCGAAACTGCATGGTTTGCACTTACTGATATTTGATCCATACATGCAGATTTAGAGATTGAGATTTATTAGTTCTCAAACTCAGCATAGTTATTTCTAGAAGGAGTGCTGCAACAAGTTTAGGAAACTCAATATTCCTTATCAATGCTGAGATATTTTAACTGTCAGAGTTTATAGATCTTAAAGATTGAGCATGATTCAAAAGCTAGGTTGCAATGCTACTAATATATTTACTTTGTGATCTAAATCTTCATCACTCAAAAATTCATCAGTTTCATTTGATAGTTTATTAAATCAATGAGTTGATTGAACAAGCACATTAAATTATGTGTCACAATAATTATAGGTGATGTTCTGTTGCTCATTTTGTTCATACCTTAAATATATCAACATGTAAAATCAGTTTATTAAACTTGGTGGAGGATCCGGATCCCTGTTAGAAACTTATAATTATTTAGGAATGATACAAACTTTAATTAATTTAATATTGTTATCAGCCAATAAGTTCAAAAGAAACCAAAATTTCTTTTTCAGAAAATGGACCTTGGTGATTGCCCTAAAGTACACAATGCTGCACTAAAGGCTGACTATGAAATTGCCTTAAAGAAAAGAGATTATGGTTATGATGTTGACGTGAGTAAAATATATATTAAAATTTAATATACTATAGTAAGACTGTTTTTTTTCTCATTTTTTCTGCATATTTCCAACTTACAACAAGTGTAAAGAAATCGAGTTGAAGAAATCAAACTTAAAAATTCTTCTTTTGCGTATTTATGAGTAACTAATTAAGACTTTGATTTGCAGCAAATGGAACATCTTCAGGCTTTCATAAAGGATTGCGACCGTAAAATTCAAATTGCAAAGAAGAGGCTAGAGGAAACTCAAGATGACCAAGATAAAACTGAAGAGGTAAACAGTTTAAACCTCTTTCCCTGAGTGAAAAGTTTTTTCATCAGTGGCACTGGGTGCATGCATCTGTTAAAAATGTTTTAAATGGAACTCAAAACAACAATTTCATACATAATATATGATTTCTAGACAGATATAATGTGTGTATAACTTCTTCAAGAATTTATTTCTTGAAGTCTGAAAATTTCAGAAGTAAAGTCTGAGAAATATAGATGAATAAAATATTATCTTCAAATTTTATCATTAAAGCATCAATTTATTCCTACTTAAAATAATTTTCTAAACATAGTGAGTGATTCCAATGTGTAAAAGTTCTATCATTTTACAGCATTGTTTCAAAATTACAACTTGTAGTAATTGCTACAGCTTACTCAGATATGAATATAACTTACTGTTTAACCATTATTGGAAATTTCCTTGTTTTTGGTAAATGCAGTCTATGACAACAAATGAGTTTTAATAAAAACAGTTTTAAATGATGAAAAAAATATTAATTTTGCTGAAAGTGTCAGAAAAATGCATGGAACTTTGCTATCAAAGATTTTTTCAAGACCAGTTGTTGGAAAATCTTTCAATCAAGCAACAGCTTCCAACAAGAATTAACACTAAAATTGTGTTCTCTTTACTCGTCTTAAGGTGGTGTTTAAATTTTTAAATTTGATTAGACTAAATTCTGGCTTTTTATTATTAAGAGTCAGTTTTATGCTAACATATTAATACTATGAAAAAAAACTGTGAGCTGGAGTTGATCACCTCATACCTTCCAAATAGAGTTGCTAAATAGATGTTAATTATATCTTGAACTGTTTCTTCAGGCAAAGGTAGTGCATGATTTTGCTGAGCAGATTGGGAAGAAACTAGCTGAGGCCGAAACTTTGGGTAAATAGATTTCTCACTAGATTAATATGAAATCAATAGTTAGCTATGGAAAACAAAATTATCATAGTGCTCATTGTTGTTTTTCAATCACCATCTTTTCCAAACTCAAGGGGATAAATGCTTATCAGATTAATATTAATTTTAAAATCTCTGTAAGTGTTAGTGACCTCTGGATTTACATAAATTGTACCTATACATTATTATCATTATTGTTTAAAAGGTTGAGTGATACTCGGCTATAAGTCCATAGGAATTTCTCTGTAGTTTGTAGTCTTCATAACTGGAGTTAAAAGCACTTTAATTTTTTAAGAGAAAAGAAAAAGTTGAGGACTAAAGAAACTTTTTAACTATGTTTAACTCCCTGATTTTAAAACCAAGAGAAATGCTCAAAAAATGGAAGATAAGCTTCGAGGGGCAATGCTATAAAATACAAGGATCAATATTTTTTTTGCAGGAAGGGGGAGGGGATCTTAAATTGAAGGAAAAGTGTTAGTTAAAAATACCATTATTTAATGTGAATATTTTTTATAGTAAGATTTTCCATTAGTCACACTTCTCATTCTTATTTGTTGATCAAAAGGAGCTGATGGTAAAGTTGAAGAATCCATGGAGTTGTTGAAGGAAGTAGAAAATCTTAAAACTCAGAAGAGAGAGGCTGAGGTAATCAATCATTTTATGGCAGTTAAGAAAAACAGAACAAAAAAAAATTAATTTAATCAATGCAGCCAAAGAAGTCAATGGTTTTTAATACTCTTGTTGAATATAATGTGTGTAAATTATGTGTTTTAATGTTGAGTTTATTTAGTGATCTTTACCAGGGTTTACTGGAGTTTATACCAAGAACTGGAAACCCAGAAATGTTCTTACTGAATAAATTTTATCATTATTCTGTTTTCTTTAATGTATTTATTATTTGGTTGATGCTGTTTTGCCTGCCAATACACACTTCATTTAATTTTACCATTTTGATAATGCTTACAAAAATTTAAGCCTTACTTATGTCTGCAGAATATTTTCCAATTTCAGTGTTCTGATCAGTGCAGACAAGCCAAAACACACTGCACTGCAAGACAAACCCAATTTTTTGTTTTTATTTTGGTTTAATTTCTTTGTTGCACTGGTTCACCACAGGAAAAATATCACAGTTCCTTACCATCTTCTTCAGTTCAGCAACAAAAGCTAAGGGTTTGTGAAGTTTGTGCTGCATACCTCAGCTTATATGATAATGACAGGAGGTTAGTCATGTTATGATTACATTTCTGTTTTTATTTTCGAAATTTGGTTTTATAATATTAATGTTTTGTGGTTTTCTGACTTTCTTACTATCTGAAAATGTGTTTTTTCTTTATCTTTAAGCTAGGTTGTTCCTCATTTCTTAGAAACTAAAGTGATCAAAAAGCAAAGAATTGAAATTTTCCTCAACAAAAAAAAAATTGCCATTGATTATTTTGATGGAATTTGCACCATGGTTTTTTACCAACTATGTTGTGAACAATATTACAGTTATGCACTTACACAGTTATTGCACAATTTTAGATACCAGCAGCATGTCATAAATCAGTCATTAAGTACTGCATCTTACAAAAGTACTGCATCTCCAGGGTTTTCAATAAGAGCCGGCGGCCGGCAAAAGTGGCCGGCTACTTCACTTAAATCCATCGCATACTTTCACAGAAAAAATATCCATATGATAAAAAAAAGAAAACATTTACAGCAAACATATCTTTACAATTTGCCAAGATTTAAACATGAAAAACAACAAAAAACTTGCGTCTATCTTAAATTATTCTAGCAGCTGTTCTGTGCGATCATTCATGACAATCTGTGTGGTGTTCTGAATAACCTTGCAGTTTTTTTGCAAGTTGATCCTTTTTGCTGCCTATTTTTCCAGTTTTGCCACCTACTCTGATTCTTATTGAAAACTCTGCATCTTACTAGTTTTGTATCAGCTGATGCCCTTTGGTCTTTAGTGTAAAAAAATGTTTTTTGTGTTATTTGGTTGAAGCCATATCTGTTAAGTCAGCCTACGATTTGTTTAAAAAAAGTTTTCACACATTTCAAATATTCAATTATTTAACTCATTATTTTTTTTCACAATTTATCTAGTTTTGTTTTTTACTCGGTTTATACTGTGTTTTTTGTTTGTGTATCTTTTTTACAGACTTGCTGATCACTTTGGTGGTAAACTTCACATGGGCTTTATCAAGATTCGAGATCGTTTGAAACAATTACAGGTGAAACTAATGGATTATGTCTGCCAATATTCTATATCCTAATAAACGTTCTGATAAATCTTCAACGAAACGAATGTTGAATGATTACCAACTCCACTCATTCCCACTTAGCTCCCTTCATAGTTTAGTAGAGGATTTCATCCACTATTGCACAGTTCTTGATATTGAATCCTATTAAAGTCTCAAAGTCAGAACAAAGTTTTTATTAAGCTTCTCGTTTGGAATTATTTGGCTTTAGATTGTGTGCGTTACTCAAGAAAAATCACCGAAAAAATTAAAACCTTTTTGCAATATTTAAGTTAAAATTTATCTTTGAAGTATTCACCAACTCTGAAAACTGGCATTAAACGATGCACTTATATATTACAGCAAAGTAAAATAATAGCGCTTGCTGGAAAGAAAATGACAAACATGTAGATCGATTACAAGCTGAGTACATGGATGCTATTTCTAACTATATTTAGCTACTAGTCCAAGGCCACGTTTGTAGCTTTTAAAAATTTACCATAAATAATAGTGAGTAGCATGATTGATAGAAGCGGTGGACAGCTGTTCTGGCCTCACGTATAGAAAGCACATTCATGCTAGCAGTAGAATCTTATGCTTTGGTTTTGACGCTACTTTCGTGAAGTAATTACAGAACGCAAATGAGCATAAATGTTGGTAGCCGTCGATAGCTGACATAACCACCAAACCTTCCAATAGTTCAATTAAATAATCAAGTTAAGTTATACAAAGTCTTTGCTTACTATTTTGAACAGGACAATGTGGCAAAGAAACGTGAGGACAGGGAAATGGAAAGAAAACGTCGTCGTGACGAACGGGAACGTGAAAGGGATCGTGAACGAAAAGAGCGTGAACGTGCTCGTGAAAAGTACCGCGAGGAGCAAAGGCGAGATAGAGAAAGGCAAGAAGATTTTATTTTTATGTTCAGAATTCGCGCCCTATACACATGTAATTCAAGTTATAACGTTCGCAAAACACAAGGTTCCCGTTTCTACATAATTTTGATGTGTGAGGAATAAAACTTCTGAGGACAATGAAAGCATATTGAAAGTACTGCAACTCTCTTTGATTTAAGTTATTTTCGACCCAATGTTTCACAGGTTTAATTTCTGGTTTGTTCGGATTTGTTTTATTGCAACTTCTTTTCTTTAGTTAGAATATATATTTATGCTAATGCATAATACTTAGCCAAATTATAATAACAAAGTAAAGAACTTTATAAATATTTGTAATGATAAATTTTAACGCCTTTTGATCTTAAGGTATCGCAGGAGACGAAGTCGTAGTCGCAGCCGAAGTCGCAGCGGGGAAAGGGGCAGAAGAAAGAGGTTTGTCTCTTCGTGATCAAAAGACGTGTGTCCTAGAACTGAGACCGTACGAAATTCCTTTTATTTTTGTAAGAACTGGAATGATTCTCTTTGTTCAGTGACTACAGTTAACGTAACTGTAATATTTCTTATTTGTTAAAGCATTATCAAGAATATAGTATTTTGTTTTATCGATAATAAAAAAAATATTTGTGTTTATATAAGCTACTCAATGTTGACAGTTTTTACCTAATTACCATATTCGCCCCAGTTTCTAAGACGGTTGCAAAAAACAAATGTTTGGAATTTAAAAAGTGCTTGTGTTTTCTTAGTACTTTTAATTCAACGTATACAGTAATCGAAGTTTTACAAAGAAAATTTGAATCAATAACGGTTTTGCCAACTAGCATTTTTTGTGTTTTTTAGAGCACTTTTTAGAAACCGGATGTATAGACCCAAAAATTTCATCATTTGGATTGCTTGACGGGGCTTTTCAAATTTTAACCTCAAATCGTCTTTAACTTTGCTCATTCCCTGACTAAAGGTGTATAATAATTTAAAAGCAGTCTTAAAATAATGACTTCAGGAGAGGTTCACCTATACCCCCCCCCTCCTTCCCACTCAAAAAAAAGAAAAGAAAAAAAGCTTTTAACGCCCAGCGCAACTACTGATGGACCCAATAGTGCTCATTGTGGACAAGATTTATTTCAATACTTTTCGCCTTCATCCGGTTAAGAATACCAACTGATAGGAGGCAAACCAATTGGCTATTTACAAATAGTGGTGAATTTGTCCCTGGGATCACCGAGGACAAAACTATTTAGTACTCCGAGACCCGGGTCACTCGCATTCAAATCCCACACTCAAAGTACCACTAAGCCACGATGTTTCCAACATAGGCATCTTGTGACTCCATCATTGCTCACTCTTTTGGATCAATCTTTGGTTGATATTTTAGTTAATTTTTCATACTAAAAACTTTGAAGTCGTAAATGAAAAAAAGTTTTTTTTATCTTACAAGAACTGTTTAAGAAACAAATCAAAGTTTTCACGTTTATCGACACTACTAACGGATGTCGCTTGACAGGAGCCGAACACCCGAGGGAAGGAGACGGAAGCACTACTCAAGATCTCGCTCAAAGTCACGGTCTCGTTCCAGATCTCGCTCCCTTTCCAAATCAAGAAACGAGTATCGCAGCAAACGTCGTAATACTCGTTCGAGATCCAAGTCGGCATCTCGCCATGGTTCTCGAAGGCAGTCAAGAGATCGTTCGTATTCGAAGTCAAGATCTCGTTCAAGGTCACACTCACCCCATAGTAACTAAGAAACAACGAAATAGATTATTGATGGGCCTCCACACGATCCCACCTTGAGGAAATTCTTTCAGATTAAAGCATAGCAATTTGTTTCGATAGTGAATGTGATGTGTGTTGGAAGCAGAATTTGTAGCGCTTTTGCATTTTTGTACACGGATTGAAATCCTCCTGTCATTAAGAAAATTACCCATTAGGGTAACTTTTGTTATGTTTTGTCAGACAAATGTAGTTCAATAACGGGCAAATCTTTAAACGAACCGCAACGTTTTGGATGCCGATGTTTTTTTGAAAACTAATGATTTTTTATCATGAACATGTTAACTGTGCGTTAGTTGTATTTAATACCGGTTAATGTTTAATTCAGAACTTGTAATACTGCGATAGTGTTCATTGCCAGTAAATACTTTCAGCAAATTTAGTCTTGAGCGCGTGAATTAACTTAGGCTTAAAAAACAAAAGTGTTTATAAGAGGTCATTTGACATGGGTTGTAAGTTATTTATAACTCACTGTGTGTCTTATATATGCATACTACCGTTGGCGCTCACAGATATCGAATTTCCGACCCCCACTTTAGTTTTAGACATTGAAGAAAGTTTAAAGCCAATTTAAACATTAACCCCAAACTTTTAAAATTACACTTTCTGCAATTACACTGCAGTGGCCTTTTGGAAATCTCCCATCGTGTATCTTTTGGTATTCAGAAATTTTTGAGAGCGTCTATGTCGGCATACAAAAAAAGCAACTGTTGCATATTTATATTTACTAAACGCAACTCGGTCCGTAAGGCCAGAGAAGTTACTCTTATAATTGGTGGTATTCCTAAACCTTGGCGGAATTGACCCAAGAAAAGAGAATTTTCACGCTCACTTTTCTTTCATCAATATCAACAATTTTTACACTAGGGAACTAAAAATATGCCATTGGGAATAATGTCTTTTAAGACATTTAAAAATTTAAGAATTTTTTTATTTTTTACTAAATAAAAAGCGTGGCACAGACCTACAGCCAATCTTTGTAAGCCGGAAACTACTAAAGAGATGGGAAAATGTCGGCCCCCTGTCGACCAAATGGGTGAAATAGGTCCCCTTCACCCCCCAACCCCTCCTTTCCCCCCACCTCTCCTTACATACATCCACCGAGCCAAACATTACCTTTGGGCGGCCTGGGATTGAGTGAAAGAGCTGTAGCGGTACCTGATCCTGAGTGATAGAAAGTGCAAATAACACATAAAGACTCAAGTTGGCAACTAGAAAATCCACTGCACGTCTTATTTATGTCTCAAGCGGTCACAAGAATAGCATCCGGTGTCTTGAAAATATTTAAAAACGTTGAGTTTATTTGCCATAAATATATTGCATTGGATTACTTGAATCACGTGGTTTGAATATTAACAAGTTGGCTCCGCGATGCATCATGGTAGAAAAAAAAAATTTTGTCTGGTCTGCGACGACGACGAAAAAACAAACCCACTTTATGACTGAGATACCACAGGTAGCCCAGTAATTAGATTATTTTGAGGTATGTGAACGAGTGCTAACCGTAGCTAAGGCATGTATGAAATTACTTTACAAAAGATTTTTACCCTCAATCGAAACCAACTTGTAACTGCAGTTTTTGCATGACAAATATATAATTTCTTCCCAATCAAGCCAAGCTTTTCCTTAGAATTTCCTCGCCGAACTGTGAAGGGGGCGAGGATAAATAAATTAATCGACGGCGCAGATCTTGTCGATTATTAGGTGGGTGGAAAACCGGAGAAAAACCGTCGCAGTTAGATTGACAGTCCACGTGTAAAGCCCAGAATTCGAAGTCGGGTCCGCAGTGGTGGAAGCGCGAGTGATAACCACTAGGCCAACCTGGCTCTCCAGTAGACTATTTCAAAACTTTTATCTTTGAAGACTTGCACCCTCGTTTAGGAAAATCAATTTAAATTTTATTGTGTACCCTCCCCTTTGGGTTTTTTTAGGTTCACATTCCAAGTTAATACGGGGTTCAACAGTAGAGAGTCTAGCGGCTCACGTATATTTTCAATATTAAGAAATGCCCCCAGCTAGTGAAACAGATCACAACACTGCAGGGATCACTACCCTGCTTTTTTCAACAAATGTATTGGCTCATTCACGGTCCCCCAATAGAGTGTCGGGATACTGACAGACCTACGGTGTAACATCTCATTCGATATGAAGACGAGCAGGTTTAACCATTTGCAAATTTTAGAACAAAGATAGCACCTTCTCAATTATTTTGAGACTCTAGAGTGTTGGTCCGGCCGGGAATCGAACCCAAGCCTCCCGCTCAAACTGACTGGCACCTTACCAATCAGGCGGCCGGAAACAGGAAACCAACCTATGAGTAAGACAGCAGTTTCGCACGACTGATTTAGAAGTTCCTGCTATCAAACGTACTCGGAAAGTTGGGGGAAATTATGTATCTGCTGACACGAAATATAACGTAGTGAGAAAAAAATATAGATTTTTTTTATTTCCGTGTTGTACTTGTAGTGAAGATAGTACTCAAGTCTCAAGTCTAATCTGACATGTTTTTCGAAATTGCCCAATTGGTTGAATTATTGTTTCAAAGAGTTTGCTCAGTAAAATGTATGAAAACAGAAACAGGTTGTAATAATGGTTTGAGAAATTCCGTAATAGTTTAGGCTATAAAAAGAACAAAATATCTTCCGCACAGTATTGGACTCCGAAGTCTGTGGGCTTGACGGGGTGAAAAAACTGGAGTCTGGAACCAGACCATTGTGTTCCAAAATGGCGATATGTGCCGGTGTGGTTTTGGAACTGCTTAAAGGGAAAGCTTACTTTTCATCGTAATACACGAGCTAAGTGATTTGAAACTGCGTGTGAAAGTTTAGAATTTAAGCAAAAACGGTTTACTTAGGAAAATATGAGTTTATCAATGCCAGTGGAAAGGAACGATGTGAACAATGCTAGCGGTATGTAATCCTTTTTAATATGCAAATATGAAAAGAATCGTCGATATATCTCAAATGGTTTTTAAAATTACTTGGTTATTAGTAGAATTCGAGTCCATTTGAATCGAATTTTACTAAATTTCAAGTTATCACATTTTAAAAGTTTTGTGTAGTACTTAAGTCGCGCCCTGAATGTTTAAGATATTTTAAAGCTGACTCCTATTTCAGAAGTGAACACATACTGAGAAAAATATGTAAGTTTTCGAAAAACCGACTTCCTTTTATTTTCTGTCGCTCGTATCAGCTGGATTCAGTAAATTTTTGGAGCTGTTTAGTTGGTTGACTAAGAGTATGTGACATATCTATTAGTAAGGAAAAGTTTCGTAGTTAGTTACCAATTCATTGTTGAACTTTGCACAGCAGCTGGCTAGTATTTCAGCTGTTTATGTTATTCATACCTTCTTGAATTTATTGTTCAAAAGCGAGAAATTATACGGAAGTGTAATGTATACCAGTTTTGCTCGTTTTCAATTCGAAGTTCCGATGAACAGGGTTGTATAAATGGCTTGGAGATTTTTTTGGTGCCGCTTTCAGTTTACATTTATTGTGAACACTCAATTAATTTAAGATTGTCGACGATAGTCTACATATAGAAACTTTAACCACCGACTGCTTCTAGAACTCGAAATTCATCATATGCAAAAAGTGACATCTGTTCAAATGATCTTAGGTGCGGCTTCGATCTCCACTTTGAAATTTTGGAAACTTTCGAGATTGCCAAACAATTTCACACTAATTTGGTACGTTGTTGATTTAGCGATGTAAGTTTGAGCAAAGCGAAACGGCTGATTGCTGAAGTGTTTCATAATCGTTCTTTCTTATGAAGCTTTCAAGTTAATAACTTATTAAATTTAGTTTCACTTCCGTACGGAAAACTTAAGATGAAGGAGGAAAACAACAAATGATCAGCAACTTCAGCAAACCAATTGCAAGGAAGTAATAGTTTTTTCTGGATCGCCCCTGTTCACCTTGCCTTGAGAGCTGAAAATGTTGGGTTTTTTGTATCAAAACAGACTTAGTAGACGTTTCATAGAGTAGTTAATATACTAGAACTGAAACCAACAGATGTAATGCTGTACACAGCTGATGCTTCAGGGCGTAAAATCAAAGTTGATTTCTCTGCATATGGTGCCAATGTTTTAATTACCCACTGTATAGAACTTCTAAAAGCTTCTCAGAAAGTTTACCAGAGCTTAAAGAAGACTTATGAAGCTTCATCTAGCAGAATACAGTTGCTAAAATCTTGAAGAAAATCAAAATTTTTTTTAAAAAAACAAAAAGTTGCTGAAGGGCTCTGAGCTCTCTGGACACAACTTAATATTACTTTAATTAGTTTCATTTTTTCCTTTAACTTCTATCCCCAAAAGCATTTAATTTAAGATGAAAATCTTTGATGTTAAAGGTTGTCAAAGAACTTAAATCAGAATCCCCAAAACTTCGATTTGACAAACCTATGTTTTCTTCTGCTGGCTTTTCAAGAACCAAAACTATCTCAGTGCTTGATTTTAAGGAAAATTTCTTGTTATACACGGGGCAACCAGCAATTATTTTTTAGTTGTTCCTCAAAAGTTGAGTTCATCAAATGAGCTCTACCATGTTTAGAAAAACCAATTTAAATGCATTAAAAACTAATTAGTTTTTGCTGAAAACAGCCTAGACAGTAAGGGTACTTTGTATGGTAAAAAAGCAAATGAAATCTACAACCTTTTGAGTGTTTGTACAAGTACATGCCTGTCTTTAGGATCATTTCTGTAGCTTTGCTTCCTGCCAACTGAAAAGTTCAGTCTTAGACTATTTTTTTCTTTTTTATTTTTAACTGGTCTAACATTCAGTTGTTGTTACTACTGGTTGTGACTTCTTGGTTGGATAATTATTTGAAGTTAAAGTTTAAAGTCTGAGTAAGCCCTTCAAGAACAGATATTTTAAACTTAGAAAAATAATTTATTTATCAAGTTTTAAAAACATTTGAACTGACATTTGGTAGCCTTGCATTAGTGAAAAGGGTTTCATAGTCATATTTCCTTGCACCTTGTCCCTAGAAGACTATCATTTAAAACTATCATCCCCTTTTAAATTTATATCTATTTTACTGTTAGAGCAAAATTGTGGTGTTTTATAAAAGTTTTGGCTTGATTAATAATTATTTGTTTGATATTTAATTATGGTAGTAATAGAAGAAAATGCTGAGTCAGTATTTGTTTTTATTATGGGTGCTTTCCATTTACAATGTTTCAGAGCATAATTATTGCTAACTACTCTTATGTACCAAATAAACAGGGGGGGGGTCAGAAAAATTTTGAAAACCTAATAAGTTGGGGGGTAAATAAATTGGGGGAGGGGGTGGAAAATCTAAAAGTAATTTTTCACTATACACTGTACCATTACATAGGCATGATTACAACACAATTATTTCAGGTCTGCGAAAACTCATATTATAAATTATCTCGTTCTATTAGTCACTCCAAAAAAAGTAACAAAATTACAAACAGAAAATTTGAGATTAGGAAATCCAAAAATTTAATAAACCTAATAAGGTCTAGGAATGTCAGGAAAAAAATCAAAATTTTTATACCCAAGGGGATGATGTTTATTTGGTACGCAAGAGATGTCCTACTTTCTCATACACTTCCCGGCATACCACATCCATGTTTTTCTACATTGCCTGCAGAACCTTTTCCCCTTTAGAATTTACTTCCAAATAAAGAGCCTGCCTAATAGAGATTTCTATCTCCCTTTGAAGCACATGTCCACACCACCTTAACTTCCTCTTTTTCATAAGCTCCTCCAGATTTACATCAAACATGGCTAAGTTTGTAACAGTTATGATTAAAATAGGGTTGCATGGTTGGCGCAGTTGGTAAGATCTATGCCTTTCAACCACAAGGGCCCAGGTTCAATTCCTCGGCTCTGCCAAGGTTTGAACATTTGTGTGACCTTCTTTTCCACCTTTACTCAGCTTTCCATCCTTACGAGGTCGGTAAATGAGTACCAGCTTCGGCTGGGAGCTAACCTGCGATGGATTAGTGTCCTGTCCAGGGGGAGTCAAGGACTCTCATCCACTTAACACTACAGAAACCGGAGATAAGCACTGGCCCCATGGACCACTAGGTTCGGAAAAGGATTTAGCTTAGCTTTAGCATGATCAAAATAAATTTGCAGTTGATTGATAAATTTTAGAAATATCAATAATTAGTATTTACTATTTTAGTCAAAGATTAGTTAATATTTTAATTAATATTTGTTTCATGTGATCTTAACTTGGGATCAGTTATTTTGGACGTTGATTTGACTAAACAAAACTGAAGCTCATTTGTGACCTTAGCTTTTTGTGTTTCAGCTAGCGCTTTACACAACAAATATTAAAAAAAAACAAAAGAATTGACATTTTTTTGGTCAATGTTCATATTTAAAGAAAAGAACCATCATGTACAAAATGGAAAACAACCACTTAGGTTTTACTGAAGGTTTTTCATTCTAAACTATAAATCTTTGAAGGATGGTTTTCCAACAACTTTAAAATTAATTAGAAACTAAGTTGTTTTTAAACCAAATGTTTGATCCTCATTGAAAATTTTGATGTAAATTTTATTTGAGTTGCTTTTAATATAAAAGTTTTTTTGAGACAGTATTTATGATGCTTATCTGTCAATATAATACTGAATAAAAATACCTATTATCTTACTTTTAACTGACAGTGTTCTTTTTATAGCAAACACTGACAGTATGTTGTCTTTTGAAAAAACAATATTTAATATCCAGTTCTTTGTTGACTGGTCAAAAAGACAGTCAAGTGTTTTAATCTGTTAGGACTGCAATGAGTTAAGCAAAAACTTTTAAGTACTTTTAAAACATTGCAAACAGTGAGGCAAATTGTCATTGATTCTTATATTTCAAATCTTTTATTGGTTCTGAGGTGGTATTCATATTTTTACATCTGTTATTAACACTTTTATAATAGATAAATGTAAATTCATTATTTCACTTTAACTCATCTTTTTACTGTAAAAACTCTATATTGTCTGAAATATAAGAACCTAATAAATAAAAACATTAATTTTAGTTTACAAATAAAACTGATATTATAGATAAAAAATTTTGTTCACTGACTAGACAGTTAATTTGTCCAAATATTTTAGAATTGAAATAGAACCTGTTTAAAACATTTTTCTTGAAATTGTTATCAGTAAGATTGTCTAAATGTTCTTTCTGCAAGAACAAATTATTTACCCACTCAAGAATGTTTGTCAGTGTGATATTGATACCCTGTTTTAGTAGTGACAAGTAATATTAAAACAAGAAAATGGTCAGTGTGACCTTTGAACCTTCTTTTCCGTTATCTCTTCTGATGGTTATTCATAGTCTGCTAGACTTCTCTGTAGTTTGATCCTTATTAAAGATTGTTCCTGATAAATGACACTAAATAACGCCATGTGTCATTTATCTTTCCAATATAACTTACTTAAAGTGGGAGTAATAAGGAAACTGCTGTTTCCTAAATCAGAACTTGTTGAAAAACAACATGTTATGTTCATCTGGAAAAAAATATTTACTTGTTCAAATTAAGAATTTGTTTTTCAGTTTTGCCAGTGCACTGTAGACTCATTCTGCTATTTTGTATAAGAAAAAGAATTAAATTTTACAATTCTTTATTTTTAAAATTATCAGACATTACATGTGAACCTGTGTTCACTCAATGTGTGAGATGTTGATTTGTATAATTATAATTATAATGTTTATTTAATGTTTTTTTTTTTTTAAGAAATCAATTAACACATAAACTCATTATGACCTTACTATTTTTTTGATGAAGCTGAATTTTGCTAAAAGTACAGTGTAAGCTACAATCGACTTAATTGTGTATATTTTATTGAGTTAGGATCTTTCTTATTTTATTTACATGTTAAGTTATATTTCCTTCAAATGCAGGACTCACACCAAGGGGTCATAACATGGTTTTTTTAATTAGCCTATCACCACAGTTCTATTTTTTGTTGTCATGAAATACCTTTGACTGACAAGACCCAGTATCTTTTTCCTTTGATATATGTGAGTTTTTTATCAATTGTTCACTAGATGCTTCACCCCATGATTTTGTTTTGATCTTTAATTAAGTCGCTTGAAACAACAAGTCAGAAGGGGAAAATAGTGAATTCATTTAATTTTTAGTTCTTCTTCATTGATTGATCAAAGAGAAAGTTTCATGTTTTTCAATCTGTTAAGACCACCAATGGGTTCAGCAAAAACCTCAAAGTGTTTATCAAACAACTGCAAAAGGTTGAAGCAACTTTCATTGTTTGTCTCTGATGTTTCCAATCTTTTGTTGGTTCTTGGTGTGGCAGATCTCTCACCTCAGGAACAAGAGCTTCTGAGAAATATTCAAAAGAAGAAAAATGAACTCTTGGATGAAATCAAGGTAATATGATTGATTTTGATTCAATCTGTATTTTACATGATTGTTACATGTACTTAATAAAGAAAATTGTTTTGAAACCATGTAAGATCAAGTAAACAAAGTGAATTTTATAACATTAAAATAATAATTGAATCTTGTTTAGTTTCCAACTGTTACTACATAATAAAATTATGCATTTTTTAACTAGGTTAATCTAGTAAACTGTGAAATTCTGAATATTTTTGGAACATAAACAATCAGCTGAGGAAAATTAGATTTCAGATTTTTTAAATATCTCTGAATTAATAACCTTCAAGTCTTACCTAATAATAATGATAATAATACTAATAACAATAATAACAATAATAATAATAATCTTTATTTAACATGGCCAAGTATACTTAGGGCAATACAAGTATATTGCTTATTCTCATGAAATGCCACAACACAAAATTAAAATATAAGAAAGAGTAAAAATTATATAATAATTGATTTATGTAACTATGTACTTAAGAGCAATTTTTAAGAAAAATATTCTGAAATTAACTTTTGTTGTCTCCTCCTTCCAAAATAATTGAGAAACATTTATCTTTTTTTCACCTTCGATTTATGATTAATTAGAATGGTTTTTTTTAAATTTTGTGTAACTGTTGTATTGATTACTAGCTCCTTATGTAATTGTAAGCATATGTGCTAGTCAGTCTAATGCTGTAATAATGACTGTATTGGTTTAATTTTGATTTTCTTTATTACAGAGACTCAAAGATGAGATTGCGGAAGTCACAAGTGAAATGGAAAGTCTGGATCAGTTTGATGATGGGTAGGAATTCAGTTTTAGTCATTGAGTCTCAATTGATACTGACATTGTTTTGTTAAGTTTTAGCAGCAAGTAAAAAAATACCCAAAGAATTTATCGAACCTCCTCATTTTATAAAAATAGTATTACCTTCTTTAATGTATATCCATTGTACATAAAGTTGTTATTAACATATTTTTAGTGAATTATTATCTGATATTACAACTATTTTTAAATAAAATAATATATATTTACTGCTGCTCTATTAATAGATACTTAACAATAACAGACAGTGTGACTAGCGATCGGGACAGACTGTCTCACATTTGACATATATTTTATTATCAATCTAGGGTAAGCTATGCTTTAATTAATTGCTTTGTTTTGGCAAGTGTGCATCTATAGACATTTGTCTAACACCTACAATAAAACAAACAAGCAAACATTTATTTTCAAGTTTCATTAAATTGCAGATCAAAGAATGGTACTAAGTCCAAACAACTTGCAACAGGGAAAAAGAAATTTAACATTGATCCAGGAAAGGTAGATACTGAAAAGAGAGGGATTTTCTTAGTTCTCCACATACAGTAACAAGACCAGGGAATAAAGACAAATTTAACAAATGTTCTTGCATGATCTGCTTGCTTGTTTATATGCATAATTTGCTCTTGCTCAAAAACTGGTAGCTAGTCAAGATTGTAATCATTAGTATCTCTTAGTTGTTGTTCATACGCACAATCTCTTCCTTGGTTAGAAAATACATTGAGCACATTGCCCCTTTCTTCAATTTTGCTTCTTACTTCCTTAATTCAAAGAAGGGTTTTTTGTAATTCAACTTGTGAATCAGTAGTCATTTCAGTGAGGAGTTTGGAAAGAACAGCAGAGACTGCATTGTCATGCCGCAACACTAGGGAGAACCATGATTTTTAAGATCTCACTCACATCTGAGTGAAGAACCTAACTTGTATAAAGTAATAAAACTTGAGGCAGATCTATTGATCTCTCTTCAGGCTTATTAAAGTGCCAGAAGAAAAAAAAACAGTGCATCCTTTACTTTTTTTGTTTTTCTGCTGTAGCTAGAGCAGTAGTTAAAGTTTACTACTTAACAATTATTATTAAATTAATGCATTTAGTAATGCTCTTCATGGCATTAATTTCATTTGCTTTTTCTCACAATTTTGAAGTTATGTAATTCTATGTTTAGTTTTACAATTAAATATTAAGTATTTATCAAGAAATATATTAATGCTATGAATATGTTTGTAACAATTTTTTTTGTGAGTTATGATCTTGTTGGCCAACATCTAGAGGGTTTATATTTAGTAAGGAGCTTATAAATTATTTTGGAATTTCTGTAAATTATGCATAACTGGAATCAAATCGCGCCGAAATGTACTTTTTTAGCTTATTATAATTATAGCTGTTCTAAGTTCAGTGATGAAATTTGCTTTAAAGAACGTCCATTCCCTGGTTAGTCACAAAGGGGTACTTTTTATTTGATAGTTGACATGTTGTAATGACAGTCAGATAATATGAGTTGCCAAGGGAAAAAACTGTGTCTGATTGGTAGACTTTTAAGAACTAATTTTGTAATGGTGGTATTATGCATCCAGAATATTCTAGATGATTTCAAGTGAACTAATTGGTTGGAAACTTGACACTTATGAGTTCAATTAGGAAATATCATCTTCTAGTATAGTTGGTGCACTTCTTTCCCACAATCTCGTTCTGTTGTAGTCTTCTTGTCTTCTCTTCTCTTCACTAGCTTTTGGCAGTGCTGCCCTCTTCAGGTGAATACAACCAACCATGATAGCCCAAAGCAAGACTCTATCAAAATATTAGGAAATAATAAGTAGCAGTATGTTTCTGTCTGCAGGGTATTGATTACCTAGTGACCAATGGGTTGCTTAACAACACTCCTGAGGATATTGCGGCTTTTCTGTTTGAAGGAGATGGCTTGAGCAAGACACAGATAGGAAACTATCTTGGTGAAAAGTAAGTTTGAGACTTAAATGACCTCAGCTAATGTAAGAAAAAATAAGAAAAAATGAATTGTATTGTGTTAGAAAACCTTGAGGTACAGTATATTATTGTCTTAAGTAGTGTATTTAATTATTTTAGTTGTACATGTAGTACATAATTCAAATTATATATTTGCTATTTAAACAAGCTACATAACATTGCTTAAAAAGAGGATAAAATTAATAAAAAACTAAAAAAGTTAATTATTAAAAAACTAAAATGTTACTGACATTATTATTCTTGTATTGTTTTTCACAATATAGTAAAGAATTGAACTTAGAAGTCTTCCAAACCTTTGTCCAGATGCACAAGTTCTCATCAATGTCTCTTGTGGATTCTCTAAGGTATGAGAGAGATTTAGAAATGTTATGTGATTTTGCTATACTTTACTTTAACATCCGTTTACAATTACCACACTACAAATTAATTTTTTCTGGGAAGTTTGTTTATTTTCCTTGTTTCTTTCAACAGGGCATTCTTGTGGAGTTTTCGCCTGCCTGGAGAAGCTCAAAAGATTGACAGAATGATGGAGGGGTTTGCCAAGAGATACTGTGAACAGAACGAGGGGTGTTTTGATTCACCAGGTGAGTAGAGGATCAAATCTTATGATGTTGTAAATAAAGTAAAAATCTTATTATTAAGTCTATTAAAGTAAATTGTTTGCAAAAAAAGTTATGTATATGTTGTAGTTACTGTAAGTTAGAAAAAAATTAACTAGTTAGAAAAAAATTAACTAGTTTAAAACAAAATTTAACTGAAACCAAAAATTATCTACAACATATACAAAACAAGGAATGTTGCCTGTGTGTTGGGGCTTCAGGTCTTATAATGCTGTAATATTGAAGAAGCATTTGTAATGTGTCTTTGTTTATTTCATGTGGAGAAAGCAGTGTAGGTTGACATTTTTTTTAAGATTTTTAAATTGTAGAAAAAAGGGTGTTTTTATAAGCTTATATTTTCTTAAAAACAAGTTTTATTTTCAGTTATTTATCCTTATTTTTTACATGTGTAATAAAAAATGTTTGAAATAGTTTCAGTGTTTTGAAAATTCATTCTGTTGTGGGAGAGTAGAAGTCTGCATTTAAGGAAGCAAAGTCTTTTAAAGTACTTTAGATGATATATTTTATTTGAACATATTTGTAAAAACATTTTTGATTGTACTTGCATGTCAAGTTTATTTAAAATCTTAGTAGCAACAAAGTGAGAAACAAATAAACAACTTGCTTGACAACTAAATGGAATTGTTTTTATTTACAGACACATGCTATGTTCTTAGTTTTTCCATCATCTTGCTCAACACCAGTCTCCATAACCCTAACGTAAAAGACAAGGTAAATTACTGCCAGACAATATTTGGTGTATATTGATGAACCTCAATTACCAGACCTTAATTAACTGTACTGAATAATTTATTTAATTGAAATTTAATTGAAAACTAGGTTATTATTTAGAAAAACAGTAACTGTTATTATTCTTTTGAGTAATTTAGATCAAAGGTAGGTTTTATAGTCTTTCATCATAAAAATTTAAATTTCATAGAAAAACAAGAACTACTCCTGTTTACTGATAATTTGTATAGTTAAAATTAATTTTAATTTAATATAATTATTGGTTTGTGCAATAGTAATAACTTCAACTGTAAGTTAAATTCAATGGCAAATTATTTCAAGGATACAATTAAAAATTAATTATTTCTATACGTATCAGTCCACGGTAAATAAATGTTTTTCCTTTTGCACTAATACAGCCTACAGTGGAGAGATTTATACAGATGAATAGGGGCATTAACTGTGGCAAAGATCTTCCAAAAGAAGTGTTAGTGGTAAGTGTGAGGCTGAGCCCAATACAGTACCTTGACGAGTACACATTCATTCATTTGATTAACCCTTTGACTCCTAAAAGGGCCTAAACCGCCCTTTTTCTTAGTTGAAGTGCAAAAATTGAAACAAAATACCATTTTGCGTCATTTTTTGAACGGGAAAATCAACGATGTTT